>JBAMJV010004991.1:35000-78127 GCA_037951105.1 Echinarachnius parma
ATACAAAATTACAAACGAGTAAGTAAAAAGCCCATTATCATTCAAAAAGAGCCATTAAAACACAAGAGGGCGCTCTCTAAAAAGGCATTGGTTTTAACCATTTTTCACACAAAATTATGCATGTGATGTTTTATTGAAATCATGATTAAATAGAGAGATCATCAACAACTAATTAAAAAAACGCTTTTGAACATTTTTGAAAAAGTTTATGCATTTTTTATTTTTTTTGAAAAATTCGTCTAATTATTTGGGCCCCAAATAATTATAAGATCAGATATATATTTATTGGTATTTCAGCCGTTTCTGGACCGATTTTGACCAAATCAAGTTTATTCTGCCTTTAAAATTGCATGTTCTCTCAAATTAGAAAATTAAGTTTTTCATTACCTCACAAAAAAAATGTGATGTGCAAAAACTAAACTACCCCTTTAATCTTCGTAGTAACAATTATTTCAAACATCGGAAAACTGACATTGGGAAGCAATTTTTTCCGGGGAAGTAAAATTCTTTGCTCATGATCATTTATATCATATATTGCGGATAAAGTGTCCTATATGTTTGACACTATGAACTATTATGCAGTTGTTAACTGGTGGTGGAGGGAAAAGCACGGAATGTTCCACTCCCAAGGGATTTTAAATGCTATGGACTTATTTTCTTCACGAAATAGCATTTTAATTTCCCGAGGGGAACATTCCATGATTTTCCCGTCAGCAAAGTTAACAACTGTTTTATCATCTGATTGCCATGTAACAGTGCCATGTAATATCCAAAAATATTACATGGCAGCTCATGTACTGTATTTACTAAGTCAGGAGATAACTATACTTATTCTATTTTAGAATGCGTTTCAATGTTCTCTAATTACGTAATGTTACTGATCATGCATATTCTTCATCGAAGACAAAGTGGGATATTGTCTCACTCCTGATTATTGGAGTATATCGATCTGACATTCTACACAATTATTAGGGGAATGGGAAATACACGAACTTTTTGAAAATCAATGTATACTTTTATTTGTGTTATTGATTGTTTTGTACATACAACTACAGTGATTGTTCTGTTTTGTTTAAGAACTTATTTATTTCTGAGGTAATGCAACTAAGTGAACAACTTGAATTGAATTGAATTGATCATTTATTTCAAATCTCATAAAAGACAATAACATTAACATATCACAACAAAATTTACAAAATCACATCAGATAAATACAATTATGAGAATGAGGAGACAGCTAGAAAGAGCAAAATAGCCTTATTAATGCTGCCACCGAATATATAAAATTGAATTAAGACCTACCTTCATAACTAAGACATATACAACATGAATTAAAAAAAAAGAAAAGTAAAAAAAGAAACATACACATAAACAATTTAAAAATTAACAAGATTAATCTATATCTCCGTTTAAAAGCTGATAGAGTGGGGCTTAATTTTACATGTATCGGTAATTTATTCCAGATTGTGGGTCCTTTAAAAAAGATTGAGTTCATGGCTACATTATTATTTACACGTGGTAAGCTATAAGTTAATTGATTTCGCATACTGTATGTATACTTATCGGAATTAAGATGAAACAAATTTGAAAGACTACATGGGATCAAATCTTTAAAACATAAATACATAAATATAGCAGTGTTAAAATTATGTTAAAAACTTGAAAGAACACACAATTTTAAAGATAAAGATTTGGGTTAAAACCCACATTAGTCCGTGCATATGCCCCCCCCCCCCCCCCCAATCAGCCCCATGAACCACCATATCCGTCTTTATGAAGGTATAACTAGTTTATTTTTTCGTGTGAGTGCTACGGTGTCTTATCTATTTTGGTTGGTTAGTCACACTTGTCACTAGTAGCTAGGGTTGGATTGAAATGTGCGATTGTTATCGAGAATTCTATTTGTAGATATACAGTCAGTCACACTTGTCACTATTTTGTAAATATACAATTATTGACCATGTATATATATGTTTTAACAATAATGAATGATATTAACTATTTCCTTATCTGTCATTTCTTTCAGGTCTACGCCCACTTGACTTTCATCCTTGCTACCTTCGCTCTAACTAAAAGTAAGTTGATATAATTGTATTTTTACACTTTAAAATGTTGTTAAACACACAAAATACTAATGGATGCACAATAGTATATTCATCAATTAAACCATATCCCTTATACTTATCTGAACCTGTGAATCAAGACAATTAAAAAGCAGTTAAAGAGATAGTTGAGTTTTGGTAAAGAGAGTAAAGTAAACCTGCACCATTACATTACAAACTAATAGTTATAACTTCACCATGCTCGAAAGGAATACAAAATTACAAATGACTTAGTAAAAAGGGGTAAAAAGCCTGTTATCATTAAAAAAGAGCCAGCAAAACTCAAGAGGGCGCTCTCTAAAAACTCATTGCTTTCAATCATTTTAAATAGAATATTGTGCATGTGATGTACTGTTGAAATAGTGAATAGATAGAGAGATAATCAACAACTATTTAAAATACTCTTTTGTGAAAAATTTATCAAAATTGCTGATTTATCAAAATTATCGAATAATTGTGGGGCTCCACAAGTATTACAAATGGCTGTGTTTATGAATTTTCTGAACCGATTTTGATCAAATAAAGTTTATTCTGTCATTAAAATTGTATGCTCTTTCGAATTTGATACTCAGTTTGTCATTATCTCACAAAAACATTATTGTGTGGCGCCCTCTATACCAAAATTCAACTATCCCTTTAACATGTTTAAATGACTGATTTGTATCTTTCTTCGTGGTTTATATTTGATAGATAAATGTATACCTCAGTTCTACATGAAATTTACATGTTCTACCTAGGGGCAAGCGCCATCGAACCCTTCACCCCTCCCACTTTTACCCTATCCCCCCGTATATTCACCCCACCTTCCGTCCATTTGCTTCATCACTGTTTATGACCTTGCTTCGTTTATTACTGCACACATCACTTCCGATGTGCTTCTTCTGTCATTTGATTTATCGAAATAAATTATATGCAGTGTTACTCGAAAATCTAGTAAATAATTAATGCGCGCCACTGAACTACATCTATTACAACTGCCTATCTATTTTCTTCCTATTGTTCATAACAATTGTGTATGTCACGCATTTTGCGACGAAAATAAACGAACCGGAATCGTAGCATTAAATACTTCCTGACTACCCTCGTGTCATTGTATTGATACGCATCTCTCACTGTCTTTCTTTTGTTTTTATCACGCTTGTCCATTATAAAGGAATTGAACGGTGTATAGTTTTCATTAGGAGTGAATATCTCATTTCCTGCCCACATATTGGTACATTTTGCTTTTACGGGGGCACCTGGGATGGGAGGGGGGGGGGGGGGGGGCACATACACCCCTCATTTTAATTAATTAAATATGTTTTATAGTTCCTTCAATTATGGTCCCTTAATTTGGGGCAAAATACATCAAACATTAATAGTTAACATGGTGTGATTACAATAGAAGATTATTCGTATTCTTTGTAATTCCCCAAGAAGGACCTTTCCAAGTCCTACTCAACATCAGCAAAGACTTCCCCACTTGCAAGACCTTACACTATAGAGAAGATGTTGACATTGGTCTCTCATCCACAAAATTAGCGAAAGCAGCTGGAATTGATGGAATCTACCCAAAACTCCTGAAGAACCTTAGATCAAAAGGTCGCGACTGGCTGGCCTCATTCTTCACCTACACCCACTCTTCCGGAGTTATCCCGAAGGCTTGGAGAGAGGCTAAAGTGATTGCGATCCTAAAACCAGGGAAACCTGCGAACGACCCTGCAAGCTGCCGTCCCATCTCTCTTCTGTGCACATCCTACAAATTGTTCGAGCGTCTCATTCTGGTCAGGCTTAACCCATTGGTAGAACCTGTGCTACCAAAGGAGCAAGCAGGCTTCAGACCAAAAAGGAGCTGTTACGACCAAGTCCTAGCCCTCACTACCTTCATCGAGGCAGGATATCAGCGCGCTCTCAAAACGGGTGTGGCACTGATTGACCTCTCATCAGCCTACGACACTGCATGGAGACATGGCCTGCTGCTCATAGCCTCCAGCATCTTCAAGTGTCAGACAACCATGCACATCCTCGCTTCCATACTCAGCAACAGAATATTCAGAGTTTCACTTGGAGGACAAACAAGCTCGGCTGGAACCCTCAACGACGGCCTCCCTCAAGAATCTGTCTTGTCCCCGATGCTTTTCAACATCTATGTTAGTGACATGCCGGAGACCACTTCCAGGAAATTTGCCTATGCAGATGATCTTGCATTAGCTACCCAATCCACCGATTTCAACTTACTTAGCACATCAGAGTGGACAGAGAGCTGCCATACCAAGAAGGTAGATGTCATCTTAAACTCAGCTATGACAATAATTACTGGCACCCTTAAGTCAACACCTCTTCAATGGCTACCTGCTCTTTCCCACATTGCTCCCCCTGGAGTACGCAGACAGGAGATAATGCGCAAAAAGCGCACCTCCACCAACCCAGACCTACCTATCCACGAGGACCTAGGGAACCTACCCAACATGCGCCTTAAATCACGGACACCCTTTTGGACTTCTGCGAAGTCTCTAGAAGAGTTCGACCTAAAAGGAGAATGGCGCAAAACCTGGGCGGAATCCGACTTCCCTAATCAAGACCTTGTTCAGGACCCTACGTCAGAGCCAGGAGGCTTCAACCTCCCCAGAAAGCAATGGGTGACTCTGAACAGGATAAGCACACTCCTTGCAAGGTCATCCCATCATCTCCATCGATGGAAGATGAAAGACAGCCCTGCATGTGACTGTGGGAATCCAGACCAGACAGTGCAGCATGTGGTAAATGACTGCCCTCTCCGATGTTTCCCTGATAGTTTTGAGAGGATTCATCAGACAACAGATGCTGCTCTGACCTGGCTGAGAAACTTGGACTTGAATTTATAAAATGTGCATATCATACGAAACAAACTAACCACAATATTTATACAATTGTTATGTTCATTCTGTATTTATTTTCACCTTCAAACTTTGGTTAAAAAATTATTTACCTTTAAAAAACGATATATATACCAATTTGTTTTTTACATGGTTTTGTTTGTACGGGGCACTTCGGTGGAGGGGGTGGGGCAAGCGCCACCGAACCCCTTACCACCACCCCCCCCCCCCCCCCCTCCCCCCTCCCTGTAGATTAACCCCACCCTCCTTTTGCTTCATCTCTGTACATGACCTTGCTTTGTTAATTACTGCACACATCGTGTTTTGACATTATATTTATCGAAATAAATTATATCCAGTGCCGCTCAAAAATTCAGCAAATAATTAATGAGCACCACTGAACTACATCTATTACAACTGCCTGTCTATTTTCTTCCTATTATTAATAACAATTGTGTATGTCACGCAATTTGCGACGAAAATAAACGAACCGGAATCGTATAATTAAATACTACCTGACTACCCTCGTGTCATTGTATTTATCTCACTTTCTATTAAAACAAAGCCTCATCATTACAACACTATCAACAGCGTTGAATTTAATGAACGAGCAAAAAAATGATTATAATGCAGCTTGTCACGTATATTATATGTTTAAACTAAACTATACAATTCTAGAATCTTCCGAAGGCGTACTTGCAGGGGCCAGGGGGCGGTCCATAAAACTCAAAAAGCAAAGTTGCGTTTGATTTTGCGTTTGATTAAACGCAAAATCAAACGCAACTTCGAGTATATGCAACACCCCAGACGTACTAGGAGCTGTAGCCCCCCTCCCCCCTCCCCCCCCCCCCCCCCCCCCCGCCCGGAAGCTTCTAAGGTGGCCATATTCGGACTAAATGAACATGAAATTTGGGCCAAACTATTACATTTTCGGGCGGAATCCGATCATATCTGGGCAAGCATATGCGACAGACTAGTGTCATAACTAATGGGAAAGGATAGTATAAGGGATTCGGTAAAAAAGACCTCATCCACCCCGACCCCCCCCCCCCCCCCTCCCACACTAAATGTGCCCTGTACACCAATGGACACTTTAACAATTCACTGCAGCAACAGAATGCAAGGTTCTGTTTCGTTTTTAGGGATAAAAATGATTTATTTTTTCATCTTTACTATAATTTGTTTACGTTTTCATTGTATTATTTATTCATTTGTTGTGTGTGCGGGGAGGGGGCGGCGAGGGCACGTTAATGATGTATTTTTTTTTAGACATGTTACCCTTTTGTTGACACATGCAACAAGTGATGAATGGTTGATAACATTTTAATGTATGCTTTTTTTGCGATCTGATAAATATGTCCATTGAGTAATGTGTTAACATTTAACGTAAAGATTATGTAATAACCGATTAATGAGCGAAAAAAGCAAAGTTATATTCGTGAACAAATTGCATTGACTTTGTTCACTTTCCAATGGATAATTGAAAATCTGAGCACTTAAAGGAAAGGGAAATTTGCTATAAAAATAATACTGTTCACAGCTTCTATTGGTAGTACGGAATATAACAGGGTATAAGAGAACCACTAGAGTGCTTAGCAAGTGTTGTGAATTTAGACAATGTTTATACTTGATCCCTATAACATGTTAAAAGTCAAAGACGGCGGTATTTGTTGGATTTGACCAATCACGTTGCTGAAAAAACGTATACAAAATACACAATGTTTGTCAACCAGCTCCGTTATATATGACGTAATCATTGTCCGTCACACGCATTCTCGAATACCAACCGTCCCATCGAACTCGAGTTACGCAATCCCCAAGTGTCTAACTACTAACTCGATTACGTGTTCATTTATTTCTTCCAATGCAGCTGGGCTTTGCATTGACAATGGGACGATCAGCAAACTGTGCGGGACGGTCAAACTGCCCGGAGGTCACGTGGTGGACCTCGTACCCAGGAATGTGTCATCCAAATTGAACGGAGTACTGAACATCATGACGGGTGGAGCCCAGTCCTTCGTCTGTGAGCTACCAGGTCGTGGCGGTAATAATAATGATAATAATATCCATTTTATATAGCGCTTTATCACCGAAGTCCCAAAGCGCTCGGAGCATTATTACCTTGGCTCTAGCCGAGCTGCCATGATGGGGCGCTCAAGCATTTCAAGGAATACATTCCTGCCAAGTACCCATTTACTACACCTGGGTTGAGAGCAGCAAATGTGGATAAAGTGTCTTGCTGAAGGACACACGTGCTGTGGCTGGGAATCGAACCCACGACCCTCGTATTGAAAGAAGAAGGCCCGAACCAATATACCACGACACTCCCTCTACCTACGGTACTCTGTCCGGAAACTAAAGTAGATACATAAAACAGGACTTTGAACGAACATACCGCGGAAAAGATTACTTTGCAATCAATTTGGATCGTACCGTGAAAGAAAAATATTTTGATAATGGCAATATCTGCTAACTGTTATTATCGAGTATTATTCATCATGTCAAGTTCCATATATTGTTTTCTAGGGTAGTCCGACACAACTTTGTTATAATTTAAACATCTGGACAATAACAACAATTAATATATTAACGTTCGGTAAAAAATTGTTGTTTTCCTTATGATTATGATGATTTCTATAGCAAACAATGAAGACGGTAACTAAGACAAATACGTTCATTTAACAATACTGCAGTGTGCAGTTAGCAAATAATTGTTCTTCCTGCCTCTTCCTCTGTGAAGGTCTAGATATCAAGTCACTTCAGCTACTTGGGGAGAGAAATCGCGAGGGAATCGTGGTGTTCGCGTCGACCGAATCGGATGACGCCGACGCGACCTTCACACCAATCTTGCGTGAGGGCTGGACGTCGCACGCGTCACGTTTGCTGTGTCAATTCCTAGGGTTCAGAGGCGCTTACGTGACCGTCGGCATCGGATTCGACCAGGCAATGAAGACCATTAATAAGGACCTCAGAGGAGCCGCCCAAGTCATCTGTCCGAACAGTACAGCCAACATCACGAAGTGCTGGTACGGTGACGTGCTTAAGCGTGGAGTGGATATTGTCGAACTGTCCTGTTGCCCAGGTAAATATTTGTTATTGTTTAACCTACATTCTGCTTGAGTACAGTTGAATGCACGTATATCAGCGATTTACCCATTGCCTATGAGCATATAGTAGGCTCGATCCGTTTTCTGATATTCTTGTGGGGATTGCAAAATCTACGAGGGAACATAATAACTTCAAAAGCCATACTTATAATGCCGTAATATCACATTACATAAAAGCATACATAATTTATTCCCCAAAGTACGTAGTTGTGATAAACAGATAACACGAAAACAGTGAGCGCCGATGTCCTTCAGTCTCCCTTGCCTGTCCAGTCTCGAGGTAATTACTAGTGTTGATTACGGAGGGTTGGATGAACTTGATAATCTTGATCAATCTAGTTAAATTATCAACTTTAATTATGGAGATGGTAACTTTCACTTGGTGTTGTTCACCATGTTCACGTAGGGTCCAGTTCATAACCAATTGGTAAGCTGTCTGGATGTAGTGATACAGAAACACCTGTTTCTTTTCCATAATAGATCAATGTGAAGCGCCGGGCCATCCCCTCGGTCTGCAGGGCGGCGCCATCTTGGATTCGGCTCTCTCCGCTTCGTCATGCCTCGATCCAAGCGTGACTTGCGCCAAACACGCACGTTTGAATGGCAACTCAGCCTGGTATCCTTCAGCCTCAGACACAGACCCGTGGATCCAGGTTTCTCTCGGTGCCGATTACGTCATCTCGGCCGTTATTACTCAAGGAGAGTCGGGCCAGGCTGCATACCAGTATGTGACGTCATACACTGTTCGGTCCAGCCTGGATGCCTTGGCGTGGACTGTCTATGAAGACGTGTACGATGGTGGTGAGAAGGTAACTTTGGATCATACTTTGTTAGAACCTTTACAGTACTATATCTACCACGTATGAAAAGTGTGAAATGTACCTCATGTATTTAGCCCAGTATTAGCGCAGCGCACGTGGAACTTATAACTTAAAATAAATTTTTCATAAACCCTCTCTTATACGATTTTAAAAATATTAATCAATTAGTAATGACAATATAGATTCATTCCGTTATTTGTTGAATTATGTGTTTTAGATTATAATAATTTACAAAGTGTGAATGCCATCATCGATTATACACTGTCCTTGTCAAATGTGCATGTGTCTAAATAGCAGTCAAAATGCTGATTCGATTATTAGATTTATGCTACGGTCACAACTCAGAACGGCGACCGACCGATTTGTAGCCTGCTCGGTCGCCGCTGGAATTTAGGCATCGCCCAACGATTTTTGGAGAAGTCGAGCGGGCTGTAGAGCCCCAGCGATGCCTGGGCGGTGACCTGTCGGTGTCCCGTCGGTCACCGGACGATTTTAGGTCAAAACTGGGCGAAATCGGAGAGTTACTCCGCGCGGCGTCCCGGCAGTGACCGACCGATGACCCACCGATTCCCGGGCGGTCTCCCACCGGCCACCGGCTGATTTTTAAGAAATCGCCCGGCGGCCGGACAGTGATCGGCGGGTGTCCCGTAGGCGTACCGGCGGCAGCCGGCCGGGCTCAGCCGGGAATTTCTCACGGGCAACCTGGGTATATATGTGGTTTCTACAGGCTGGTCATCTACATGCTGGTTATCAACAACAACACTTTGCTCTGCATCTGAAAGGTCAAGGTCTACGATGCCGTTGACACCACAATCCCAGCACTTTGCCCGGCTGAGGGAGAGGATGGCGTATTCACCGTATTCTTGTTCTCGTTGTCCCCCATGTCATAAAATAATAGGTTGTCCTCGAAGAACAGGGCTATCTTCTCTTCTTGGAATGACCCTGTCCTCCATGACGCTATCCGTGTCCTCTTCTGCCTGAGCTGCAGCTGCCTCTTTCTTCTGTTGGGGGAAGATCCTGGTGGCGGCTGCCTTGCCTCTGTACCCCGCTTGCCCCTTGGTGTTGCTTTCGCCATATTCCAGTGGAACTTCGGATATAAATGAGCTGTTGTCTCTTGTGCACTTTTGTGGAGCGCCTATATGCACTATTGCTCATTATATATAGTTGGAATATTTGTTTTGATCGAATTTCATACCTTTTCCTGTTTTTTGCGCATAATGAATAAGTTTAGACTAAAAATTAATGATTATAATAATGTTTCAAAACTACCAATGTACAATAAATAGTTGCATTAATTTGCATAAATAAATTTAGCTCTTTGTTTTGAGCTTTGAAAGGCAGGACCTTTAATGATTGGCCCCTTTTCCTCTCCAAAGCGTATGACCAACAAGTTATCATTATGTGTATTTTCTCAGAGTTGGCTGTAAAATGTTCAACCAAAATTGGCACGAAGGCTCTCTAGGCCATATTCCATCCAACGCCGTTGGCTACACGCCATACGATGTCTGTGCTCTACCAGGAAGGGGTGTCAACATGTCCACTATTTCGTTGGAACATCGCAGGTTACGGTCTGTAAAATCATCAGACCTCATCAAGAGGAGGGTCAATTAAAGCTACAGGAATCTCTAGGACGTCCACGATTGACCACCTGGATAGATGATTGCAATGCCGTAGAAACCGGAAATGCCAAAAAGGAGCCTTCGCCGTCTATGATGAAGACACTATATGGAATCGACGCCTTCCGCCAAACTGTACATCAAATATCGCTCTAACCTGGTCACCGAGCAAGACAAACGACCAAGTGTCCACTCCAAACCTTCCAACCGAGATTTACCGGACGTCCTTCGGACTAGGGAGCCCATAAGATTGCCGCCTGGAAACTAGTGATATGTCATCTAACTGGGTAAGAGCCATAGCATCCTTGCCCGAACAGATGGAAGACAAAGGGTTCGTCGATTACATGGCGAGAAGCTCCAAGATGTATGCATTTACCAAAAGACTTGAGGTTCTGACGGCCAAACGGTGGAATGGCTCGTACCCATTATGATGACATATCACAAGTGGCTACGTGGGAATCTTCTGTACTCCCTAGTGCAGGGACGTCCGGTTAATCTTGGTTGCATGTTATGGGGTGGACACCTGCTAGTTCGTCTTGCTCGGTGACCATGTTAGAGCGATCTCTGATGGACAATTTGGCGGAAGGCGTTGATTCCACAGTGTTTTATTCATAGACGGCGAAGGTTCCTTTTTGGCATTTCCGGTTTCTACGGCTCAGGTTAAGCAATTTCCGATAATCTATCCCGGTGGTCAATCGTGGACGTCCTAGAGAGTCAGTGGATTTAATTTACCCTCATCTCGATGACGTATGAGTATTTTATAGACCGTAACCTGCGATGTTCCAACGAACTAGTGGACATTGTTTGTTGACACTCCTTACTGGTGGAGCACACGCATCGTTTGGTGTGTAGCCAATGACGTTGGACGAAGTATGGCCTAGAGAGCCTCTGTGTCTATTTTGTTTGAACATTTTACAGCCAACTCTGAGAAACGACCCATAACGATGACTTGTTGGACGTATGCTTTAGAGAGGGAAAGTGGCCAATCATCGAATGACCTGCCTTTCAAAGCTCAACGCAAAAGGCTGACTTATTTAATACAAATTCATGCAACCATTTAGTATACATTGGTAGTTTGGAAACCTTATATAATCATTTTGTTGTTGTCTAAAATGATTCATTAGGCGCACAAAACAAGAAAAAGAATGAAGTTCGATCTAAAAAAAAATATTCCAACTTTATGAGCAACAGTGTGACCAAACATTGATCGGGCAGACGCCGCGGTCAATCGAGCGGGCGCTGCCCGGACGCCGACCAATTTTGAACTCGCCGCCCGGCGACCGGGCGGCGACCGCTCGGCAGCCTTTGACCTATTTTTGACCTAAATCGCTCGACGGCGACCGCTCGATTAGGTCGGTGCCCGGGTGGCGACCGGCCGGGCACCGAGCGTATTTTGGGCGGCGAGTGAAAAGTGAGCAGGCGCCGCCCAAATTTTAACTCCGCCCTAAAACTTCAGCGGCGACCGAGCGATGCATAAAAACCAGCGGTGCCTGGGCGGTCGCCGCTCGGTGACCGGTCGGAATTGGCTAAAAACTCGCCGCCCGGCCGCCGAGCAGGCTACTTTTTGGGGTTGTGACCATAGCATTAGCACGAAGTTTACTCAATCATTGTTTGTAAGATTTGCACGACGCCGATAAATGCCAAAATGTGGCTGTTTTTACCCTGTTGAAATAAAATAAAAACCATGACAACCGATCAATTGATTGAGATAATCATTCGCTTAATTGTGAATTGATGGATGAAATACGAACGCATTATGTTAGGAAAACAAATAGCATTAAATCATATATTTTAGGATAAATTATTAATAATTATTATGTTTATAGTATTTACATAAAGGAAAAGTAAGAACAACTCATTTGCGATAATGACAGGTTTTCTCCGGTTACTATAAACAACTCATTTGCGATAAATACCGTCGAATTTTTTTCTAGAGCACTTATGGATTTGTGGCTGGTCTACTAACAGGTTTTCTCCGGTAACGATGAGCAACTCATTTGCGATAAATACAGGTTGTCTTCGGTTACTATGAACAACTCATTTGCGATAATTACAGGTTTTCTCTGGTAACTATGAAAAAACTCATTTGCGATGATTACAGGTTTTCTCCGGTAACTACGACAGTTCAACGCCCGTCTTCAGTACCCTTCTACCGCCGATCTTAACCCGGTATCTTCGCATTTACCCAAAGACCTTCAACCTTAACGGTGGAATCGCTGTCCGCTTCGAGATCACTGGATACGGACCTTTCAGCGATAACTCAGGTGAATACAGAAAACGTTATGGTATCGATCGGTGGGGTGCAATACTAGATTCCTTCATGTTTCACCTGGACATGTATGTATGATATCATGGGCGTAGCGAGTTACCTACGTAATACCTATTCAACTGGGGGGATGGATGAATAGACCTCCCCCCCCCCTCACTTGAATGGGTATCAATGTCATGTCTACGCCCGTGTATGATATGTAAACATGTTAATATATTATATACGAAGAGCTTCGTTCCAAAAAGCGCTAAATCCACTTTCTCAACTTTAGAGAAAAGCAGGATTCTTCGCCCAACTTTGTGCACATGCCGATGGGAATATGAAAATGGAACGTTTCGTATTTTGATAATGCTTGTGTTATTTGGCATAAACTGTGGATGCCAGTTATCTACGTAGCTCATTAAAGGGATCTAGTTTCTGTGTTGACAAGCGCAAACAAGTGATGAGTGATTAATAAAATGTGTATTGGTGTGATCGGATATGTCCACAAAGTAATGTGTACCAATTTCACGTTAATTGGATGTTTTTTTGCAGCCAAAAATATCCAGTTAACGAGAAACCTTACACATTACTTTGTGGACATATCAGATCACACCATGACACCAATACATATTTTATTAATCACTCATCACTTTTTGCACTTGTCAACAAAGTTACTAGATCTCTTTAATATTGCATAACATAACAATAGTCGTGCTACTAACTTCATTATCAAAAGGTATGTAAGGAAATTGCACCCCATAAACCTTTAAAGAATTGAAAGTGCTGAGAAATAGGAAGATAAAAATGAACATCTCAATGTATATATAATCTTCAGTAGATCCATAGCATGAAAATATACTGAAACAAAAATGACTGGTTCCACATTGCACAATGCCTTAGATCGTTTGTAATAGAACCGACCAATTTTCTGGTTTATTCTAAATTTAATATACATACTATGAACAATTAATTAATACTGCATACTACCATGTATGTATTGTGTGCTTTAAAGATATTATCATACTTGTTGCAGGCATCTTCAAATTTATTGAAACATTTCTTGAAATTGTTCCCAGCGATATATAAATTAACATGGTGCAATGAAAAGCAACGACTGTTTAGTCAAGCAGTTTAAAGGCTCACTGCTTTTCTATTCCAAATCTTCGTATCATTCATTGTACAATTTTAACAAAATAAAATATATGTATAAATCGACACAATTTGATGTCACAAATCCGATTCGATAACTTCGTGCTGACCAAAATTACTGTGATAATGTAGTGGGTATTCGATCATCAAGATCAAACATAAACTACAATTAAGGCTCTACAGTTGCTAGACTGACTAAATGCTCATAATGATCGTTAATTATTCCATTATCTAAATCTTTATATAATTCCACTTACAAGTAGTTCAAAATTCCAATATTCCCAGTCTAGCTAGTAAGTTGTATGCTCGTTCATATTATGACAACTATCTCACACTGACTTTTAGATTTTGTTGTATTTTGTATGCGATCAAAAGTGTTTCACTTGAGTCCAATCCCATTCCTGATCGAAATATAATATTAAAGACGTCCCATTTTATTTGAGTGCAATACCCCTAATTAAAATGTACAAATGTGTCTTTGGAAGGCGTTCCTCTTGGACTTGAGTCCAATGCCATCCCTAATTCGAGTCTGAGCGCCTCTAGCGAGTGGGATGCAGATATCCTTGGAGCAAGGCGAGGCCGGTTGAATGCTGTTCGTGTCGGTGACGCTGATGGTGACGAAAGGGGAGCATGGAGCGCCCGTATCAGGGACGCAAACCAATGGATTCAGGTTAGAGAAAGAGGTGTTTTAATATTGAACTGTTGGAAACTCTTTGGAGCAAATATCAATGAGTACAAATATTGATTTATACAATGGCTAAATACATTATTCTATTTGAATCATTATTTATCGGAATCAAAATCTACATCTTAGTGTGTTTCATATCCTAGAATAATTGTTAGTGCTCTATACATCAAACGCAATAATCATGTTGATGTACTGTATGTTGCAATACTTGTACAATGTTGGATTTCATATAATTTGTGAAATAATATCATAAGCTAAAACTAACTACATCAAATTATTTTCATTATTTGTATTATCTTACTACTACCTCTGCCCAGCGGAAGCATCCAATATTAAGTTCACAAGGCAACGCTATGATTCAGGCTATATCCATCATTTCATTTCATTTCATTTATTAATTTCATTTCATTTATTCATTTATTTCAGATAAAATACAATAATAAAAACGTACAGTGTAAAAATTGACAGGTATTTGCCTTCGAAGCAAAGTGCTTGTTAACGGCAAACCCATGTAAACAAAATCTAAATCAAGACAAAATACATTATTTATATACATTACTTTAAGCATGAAAATCATACAACCCTCACAAAGTAAGGTTTTACATATGAATCGAAATTGCACTAAGAAACATATCCTAAACATTTAAGAATAACAAGTACAGAAGACAATAACAACAAAAAGACAACATCAATGCTCAATAGTTAATGAACAATTGAAGTTTAAACATGCGTTTAAAAATGGTAAAATTATTGATATTCTGCAAATCTGAGTTGAGTTTGTTCCATTCTACAACTCCTTGGTATTTTATCGAGCGCTGTAACATATCAATGTCTAAAAGTCTCCAGTTTCACACTTAATAATCCTTGAAATGCAGTACATACCGTTCATAGGTGGCATAAGTACATATCTATATACATCAGAGTATATCTTTGACCCTAAAACAATGATCTGCGAATCTCGTTCGTCAATGAGGACGGTGAGACAGATTTGCGTTGTTTCCATATATCTCTGGTTTTGTTCCGTTTTCCCTCCAACTAATTTTTTGAACCCTCATGAGTAATTAAAGATAAGTTCCATCAAGCTGGTCCTGCAGTGCCTTCTTCATGGTCCATTTCTCTGATCCATAAAGTAGGATGCTCTCTACACTGACCCAAACACAATGTAACTTTTGTAGATCTTGAAATATTAGATTGTCAAGTGTGGTGTAGTTTATTACATGCATTGCTGGACATTTGCGTGTTATGATATCTTGGTTGGAGTCAGCAAGATAATAATTCTAGGTACTTAGGCACTTAAGGTACTTACAAATTTTAAAGTCATTAGCTTCTTTCATTTGGGAGCCTTCTCTAGAGATGATCGGAGGATGATCAGCGTTTTCGTTCACCGTCATCTACTCGGTTTTCTTTGGGTTGAGAAGCATTCTCTACAGAAGAAGGCAGGTATTGGGCATTCTGAATATATTTTGCTATTAAGGCAATGTCATCGGCGTAGTCAATGTCCGCCAAGTACTTGTCTCTGTCACGGTTAGTTGTTTCTGGTTTAATATCTATACCTTTCTCTTTTATGTTCTCCACAGACTGGTGGAAAATGTAATCCACGACTACGACAAAGCGATACGGTGATAGCGTATCCCATTTCAGTGTACCCGTTGTTATTGTGAAACTGCTTCGTAGGACCGTTCATGCTTTGAACTAAGCTCATTGGGAGGTTGTACATGATGGCAATTGCTTGAACTATTTGGTTTGGTATGCCATACTAACAAAGGATTTGAAACTTGACCTTCCTGTTGACATTGTCAAACGCCATGGGGAAATCCACACAAATCATAATTAATTTCTATTTGAAAATGTTCAGCTCTTCTGTAGCCCTCCTTTCTCTTGGTCAGGGGATAATGACACAGTTAATACTATTATACAATAATAACGGTTATTTATATTGCGCTATTATCTTGGGAAAATGGTTTTGGAATGTTGCCTACTTTTTCGTAGTAGTTAGAGAAGTAATATTAGTAGTACTATTCGCATTTGTATAGCATTAGTGAACACAATGTGAACATGACGGAATGACATGAGTATAAAACATTTTAATTGAATTTGAATTCAAATTGAAAAATTCAATTCAAATACAATTAAATTCAATTCAATGACAGATTTGTTTGCATATATAGTAGTTATCGCACGGATGACTCATCATGATCTACAATTACATATTCAGGTTGATCTCGGCTCTCTGTATCAAGTCACTGCCGTGGCAACACAAGGACGTCAGGACGCTACCCAATGGGTGTCGAGCTACAAGGTCTCCTACAGCTTGGATGGTGTGACCTTTGACACAGTTACAGCTAATGGAGTAGATGTGGTGAATAGTTTATTATGATCACTGAGATAAATACATACTAACTTGATTGGTACAAATTAACACGGTCTTATTAGTATTTAGGATATTGTGTAATAATGTAAAAATTGTAAGAATTACCTTTTCGATAGAAAGATATTTGCGATTGAAGTGTTCAGATGTTTACCTATCCACTTGATAGTCATAAGTCACAGTGTACAAAGTCAGTGCAATAGGTTAGCAAATACTCATCAATTTGCACTTTCGCTTGTTACTCGTCCATATTGAATTCAATTAAATTTCATTTTATTTGTCCAAAATCGGAAATTCTTTGTGTAAACATATCTTTTCAATGAAAACTATATACACAATACTCAGAGGACTTATCAAATCACAAAACTACACATACCAACCCGCCATCACTTTTTGCACATGTCAACAAAGTTGCAGGCAAATACAGATAATAATTCCCATCCGAGTGCTCGGTTTCCTGTGAAATGTGATAATTAGCCATTATTTCGGATACCTATTAGATCTTTTCAATAAGGTTCATTAAAATAAAAAGTCGGTTATCATTCTCGATTACGACCTATACTGACGTTGAATCGTGTAAATAACTTTGTTGATAATTCAACAGGCTATACAAGGTGTTGTTGAAACGTAGCACAGCTGATACGAGTACCCTTTATTACAGTTAAGGTTTAACTACTTGATTATAGTAATGTGTAAATTATGTTTACCATCTTTACACAGGTCTTCACAGCCAATTCTGATCGAAACACAGTGGTTCGGAACTCACTCTCAGCACCGGAAAGTTGCCGGTTTGTGCGTCTCCTGCCCGTTACCTGGTATAGACAAATCAGCTTGAGAATGGAGCTGTACGGGACAGGTCCAATTCTAGGTATAAACAGAATAATATCAACTTTAGATGAACGTATACAGGGTGGCCCAGAAATAACGGAACGTGGTACTTGCAATACTAAAGACTCATGATGCCCGCCATACTGCATCGAGTAACGATCAACCGTGCGCCATTGTGAGTGTGCGTTCAGCTGTGTATAGAGAAGAAGGGGTACTAACAATGGCGCACGCATTGAAAGTTACTAGTTGCTATGACGGGCATCATGTGTCTTCATTATAGCAAGCATCCCGTTCCGTTATTTCTGGGCCACCCTGTATATACCAGAGGATGCCCCATGTATAAATCTGATTTTTGTTGGTAGCTGCAGTCCCTGCCATCTGTGTACATATTTCCGCATAATCTTGACCAATATTGGTGTTTGTGCGCGATCGCTATTATTTGAACTTTTATTTGAAACAGTTCCATTCCTGATCAAAGTCGTATTTTAAAGACGTCTCATTTTTGTTTAGTTCAATACTATCCCTACTTAAATGTATTTACTCTGTCTTAAAAGACTCTCCTCTTGGACTTGAGTCCAATGCCATCCCTGATTCGAGTCTGAGTGCCTCTAGCGAGCATAATGCGTATCATCGAGCCGGACGGGGTCGGTTGAATGCGGTTCTTGTCGGTTCCGAGAGGGGAGGGTGGAGCGCACGTCAAACTGACGCAAATCCATGGATTCAGGTAAGAAAAAGATTGTTTTAACTTTTAAAAAGTTAAAAGAAATATACTATATTGAATTATATCATTATTATGCTATTGCATTATATGTATTTACCATTTATTTTGACTATTGAACTTGAATGTATATTCTACTTGAAGAAATGTATTCCAAAGAGCGCTAAATCCACTATTTCAATTTCGAAGATAATCAGGTTTCTTTCCAACTTCGTAAACATACTATTGAAATAAACATTTTTGTTGTATATAATGTTAAAACATTTAGGCGGATCCTATCAGCCAAAAGCTGTTTTTTACAGGAGTCCTTACATTACAAATATACAACACAATACAATCATATATTAAATAACAATAATATAACTAAACACAGTTCCTATATATCATCTGACTTAGTAAAATACGCGTCATTGATTAGCTAAACACTGTCACGTGATTGGCATGTCATTTGTGTATGTCGCCTAAAACCACATCACGACCGTTGAGTCGAGGTACTTCTAGTTCCTCGTGTATTTACTAAAAATTAATCGTCTGTTTTTGTTTTAATATGGCAATCAGGATTTTAGTATTTTCTGATGGAGGTTAGTACGTAATCTACCTTCTGGGAAATATTTGGCGCTAGAAATCATGTTAAAATATGAAGTTTCATTGCATTAAAATGATCATTAAATGCAGTAGTTATGATATGGATGACTCACCATGATAATGATCTATTCAGGTTGATCTCGGGTATCCGTATCAAGTCGTTGCCGTGGCAACACAAGGACGCTCTGACCAGCCCCAATGGGTGAAGAGCTACAAGGTCACCTACAGCTTGGACGGTGTGACCTTTGACACTGTTACAGCTAATGGAGTAGATGTGGTGAGTTGTACATGCTTATCATTAAAGGGTAACTTTGTTGACGTTGACGTGCAAAAAGTGATGCGTTGCTAATAACATGTGTATCGGTGTGATCTGATATCTCCAGAAAGTAATATGTGTACATTTCACGTTAATTGGATGTTATTAATTTGGCCGAGAATTGAGCGAAAATGCAAAGTGATATTCACTTTACTCATTGTAGTTACTTTGTACACGGTTTAACGATCCCGTAGATAGTTTAACATCTGTACAGTTCAATCGTAAATATCTTGGAAATTTGAACAATTGAAACCTGTCCCATGCTAACAAAAAAAGATATTCTTCAGAGTCTTTATATATACTCCACCCAAAAAGAAACTGGACACTTGTATAAATTGAAATATTACATATTTATGTACAATAAAGTGTACATTATCATATATCAAATCAAAGGAAATTTAGTCCTCTACATGCAGGGTATAGATTAAAGGTGTAATCGTTCATGTATGAAATACCATGGTCAATTAACAATAGCAAGGTCTGTTTTCAAAAATAGCAAAAACAATGGAGGACCACACCATCATGACCGTTCGACTGAAATGATAGTAAGCGTTTCACTCAAAACAAGATGTGTGGAGCAAGTAAATTATGACATTATTCAACTTTATTGTTATGAAAAAACTCAGAAAATAATTTTTTTAAAAATACAACAGGGCCAGGTTATGAGAGCATCAACATACTGGTTTGTCTTTGAGGCATAAAGCTTGTCTGTTTCATGTGTCCCCTGCAATTTTAACCATAGTTACCTATGTAGAAATGACATGTTAAAGACTACCCAACTGATTGACCAAGGATGACATCAGGTTTTAAAGATCTTTGGACTACGGTAGAATTCTTGAGAAGAATTTATACCATTTTGTGGTTTCGACTAATTAACCTTTGCCCTGGAATTCCCCATTTTGTTAACTTTTCGGGATGAAAATAAAACCTATAACGTTCACAATTTGTCTTCATTGATACTTTTTATTGAGATGAAGATAGAAAAGGTCACAATTGTAATGAAAAATTTATGCCATGTCATGAATATAGCATTTTAGATTATCAACATTTATATAGTTGAGTGGATGTTCCATTTTTGCTATTTTTGAAAACAGACCTTGCGGTGGTTAAAGGGAAAGTTGAGTTTTGGTAGAGAGGGCGCTAGACTACTTAATTGGTTTGTGAGGTAATGAAAAACTGAGTGTAAAATTTGAAAGAGCATAATATTTAAACAATAAAATCATCTTTGTTTGATCAAAATCGGTTCAGAAACGGCTGAAATACCCATAAATATAACACTTTGTAATAAACCCGGGGCCCCGGGTTTATTAGAGAATTTTGAACCAGCCGTTAAAAATTCAAAAAAATGCTTCCTCTTTTCAAAAAGTTACAAAATAGGTATTTAAATAGTTGTTGGTTATTTCTCTATCTAATCACTATTTCAACAAAGCATCACATGCACAATATTTTATTCAAAATGGTTTAAACCGATGAGTGTTTAGAGAGCGCCCTCTTACGTTTTAACGGCTCTTTTTGAATGATAACATGATCTTTACTACGTCATTTGTAATTTTGTGTTCCTTTCTAGTTATAACTATTAGTTTGTAATGTAATGATGCAGGTTTTGGTTACTAAAATTCAGTTTCACTAAAACTGTACTCTCCTTACCAGAACTCAACTATCCCTTTAATTGACTGAAACAAGTCATGCATGAACGATTTCATCTGAATTTTATGCCAATATTGAAGAGGGTTATTTTATCTTTAATTTGATCTACAATATCATTTTTTTTTTATCGTAAATGAATATGAAATATTTTGTCTTGTGTCCAGTTCCTTTTTTTGCGGAGTATATTTTGTAAGTTCTGTTATATCATGAACGTATTACTGTATTGTATTCATATTTTATGATTTTGTTATATCAGGACCTTGGTGAAAACCAGCACTATCGCTGACCATGCAATCCTGAATAAAAGTTTTTGGATAAATGAATACATTAGAATACATCAATAAAATATAACTCATTAAGGGCTTTGTGTTCGTATAGTAGCGCGTTCACAAAGGCGTTACAATTCAAATGATTTGTATTGATTCTCTCTTTGTCCCTGGTATCGGTGGCTAACTTTATTAGGTAGTTATAATTGTATGACCATTCATTTACACTGGCATATAATATATGCAACCTTTCCCTGTTGTATACAGTATACATATACAATGCATATGTTGGCGCAAGATATCTTTCGTTGGAATTTGCAATGCTGCATGTTTGCAGGACCTCCGAATAGTACCCCATTTTCACATTTTGCGAATATCGTCATGACAATGGATCACGTAATTTAACCCGTCGAAAATTATTATGCCCCAATGTTCACATTTCACGAACATTGTCATGAAAATATACTATATTGATACTTTCCGCGAACATACAAATGTTCGTGGACGCATGGAAAAAGACTCGAAATTGTGCCGAACGATCATGAGTGTACACGGATTGTAGTGACACCCCGGGTGTTGGTTGATGCCAAACACGTAAAACATGACTTACATATAACGGACATCATAATTATATGAAGATAAGGCAATGGTATTGCAAAATAAATCTCGAGCATCTTAAGAGCACTCGCCTATATTTATGTATGTACCACTGAAATAGCTAATACATATTGTATGGGGCACGGTCATTTGCATTATCAGCAGCAGAATTGTGAA
Source organism: Echinarachnius parma (assembly GCA_037951105.1). NCBI lineage: Eukaryota > Metazoa > Echinodermata > Echinoidea > Clypeasteroida > Echinarachniidae > Echinarachnius > Echinarachnius parma. Next base: position 57,071 of record JBAMJV010004991.1, read on the forward strand.
ATAATCTTCCTGAAAATACAAAACAAGCTGATACTATTGAAAAGTAATTAGGATCAATCTAAAAACACACTTATTTTTAAAATCATATGAATGCGTTTTTTTGTATTGTTTACACTGTCACTTGTGTTAGCATTCGTTCTTCCTCTATGTCTCTTTATCTATCTCCGTATTCATCCTATCCCCTCCTTATTATGTTTCCTTCCTTTATATGCGCGTAGAAACCCTCATCCTGGTGTGATATGCGCTATGGAATATATGTTTATAATTATTAATTTGTCATTTAAAATCTAAAAAACCTAAAAAATCAAAAAAATCAAAAAAATCATCTCTTCAAACAACATTATTAGTCATAGCTCAACCACTCTCTACTTCTTTACTTCGTATACTCTAATTTCCTTTTCTAAAAGCGCTTAGAGGCTTGTTTGCATTAAGCGCTATATAAATTCGTCATATTATTATTATTATTATTTTGCCAAATTACTTTTTAAGTTCCCTTTGAGGTTTGTTCACTTTTTTCAATGACTGAACTACGGGAAACTCAGCAGAGCACATTTATTTGGCTTTTCTTGAATGTTAGTCTACATTTAGTTCCGTATTTGTAAAATATTGTTTTGCTCTTTACACAGGTCTTCGCAGGTAACTCCAATCAAGCCACAGTGGTTCGGAACACCCTCCCAGCCCCGGTAGTGTGCCGGTATGTGCGTGTTCTGCCCCTGACCTGGAATGAGTGGACCAGCTTGAGAATGGAGCTTTACGGGATAGATCCCGTTCTACGAATACGCGGTAAATCAAATATTACATAACTTTTAACTGTCTGAGGAGCTTACATTTCGGAATGTTTCTCTCCTAGGAATTTAAAGTGATATTTAATGAAGAGAATAAGTATCGAGACCTATAGTCGAGGGACCTACTGTCTTCCCTAAATTTGATATAAATTACCGAGATCATTCATAAGTTCAAACAAAAATAATTTAAAAAACGACGCCCCCCCCCCCCCCCCCCCCCCTCTTCCCCAACATAATACGGTACACCACGTTTACATGTGAAGCGCTACTAATTTTAAGTCTCTATATAGACAAAACGAAGCTGATGAAGTAACCCTTGTTGTTCAATTTGCTGCTATGTCGGTAGTTGTGAAACCCGATTTTGTTAGTGCCTTCAAATAGCGTTGCATGCGGAACCGGTTGGAAAAATTGGCACCTTCCAGTGTACAGTCAAAACAGCTGACATGCAGTGATGATTGATTATTGAAGTAGTGATACCCAAAAGAAATTGGACCAGAACGTCCGGGAATAAGCGATTATCTAAAAACATTAGTATACAGATTATGTGTATTTGTCATAATAACAAACATTTCAGTTACCATGAATACAGCTAGACTCAGGTGAATACAGTTATGACAGTGGTCATCGTGTACCAACTCATGGTGAGTTCTACTTGAATTACAACAATAATATGTATTTCTTATAATATGACCGTTTCAAATTAGATTAGATTCGATCAGAGTGGCTGTGATTCGATGCGTGGGAAACGTCGAGGGGGGGGGGGGGGGGGGGGGTTCGATGGTGATCTGAGAACAATATTGTACCAATCATGTGTATAACCTTATATTGCAAACTACTTCTAAGACTTGGTGAGGGTGGCGACTGACTAGCAGCGCGTGGTGGAAGTCTGGGTGTAAGTGATGATATGAGTACAACATTGTAAAATTATGCTTATTTCGAATCATTTTTCCAAACATTTCCACAAGGTTGGTCGAGTACGGCAGTGGCAACTGCGTACTTGTGAGTATTGATCGTCTGAGGGGTAATGGCGGTCTGAGAACACCCATTGTAGCAATCGTATGCATATCTTATGTTCCACCCACCTCCAAAGAATTGATCGAGTACTACAGTAGCGAGTGCGTAACAGCATGGCGGTTAGTGTAAGTGATGATACGACCCAAAGATATTGTACAGTGACGAGTGCGAACCAGCAAATGGTGTTTGTATGGAGGTCACTGATGATCTGAGTAAACCGTTATAACAATCTTGTCTATCTATCTAGCTATCTATCTATATTTGATGATGATGATCCACAGCACTTGTATGGCGCAATTTATCTGTTCAAACATTCAAAGGCGCCGCGCCTCCAAAAACTCAATTTACTGCACATATTCCTGGAAACGAAATGTTTTTAGGCCTGCTTTGAAATAGTCAGGTTTGCCAATTTTGCGAAGCAAAAGAGAGAGGGACTTCCAGAGGCGTGAAGCAACTGAAGAGAAGGCACGATCCCCATACTTCTGGAGTCGTGTCCGTGGGACGTGGAGAAGAAGACCTGACGAGCGTAGCAACATATTGAGGGGCCAGATCGTGGACAGCCTTGAATGTCAGTAGTAGGACCTTGAACTGTATCCTGTACTCAACTGGCAGCCAGTGCAATTTTTCCAGGATTGGTGTGATATGGTCGTACTTTTTCCTTCCTGTGAGTAAGCGAGCAGCTGCATTCTGCACAGCCTGATGGCTTCTTATTGATGAAGCTGGAAGGCCAACAAGAAGGCTATTGCAGAAGTCCAATATGGATTTTATTAGGGAGTGGATGAGGCTCTCTGCTGCAGCACGGGTGAGGAGTGGTCGTATCGCTGCAATCTTACGAAGTTGGTAGTATATCTATCTATCTATCTATCTAGCGGCTCTAGCCTATGTCTCTCCACTGCAGACGGAAGGCCTCTGTATCGCCATGTCCTACTTGCTTGTGCTCGTCGAATCCATGTGACACCCCCAAATTCTTTGATATCATCCATCCAACGCCTACTCTGTTTGCTTTTTCGTCTGGTTTGTGTTCTTGGTGTCCAATTAGTCATATTATGTGCCCATCTCCATTTTTTTTTTTTCCTTTCTATTTATTTTATTCGAAATACAGTATACTTCCACAGACTTGGTCGAGTACTGCATTGGCGGGTGCGTACGCCTTGGGGTTAGTGGTGATCTGAAAAGAACATTGTAACAATTATGTGTATATCTCATACTCTATACTTCCGCAGACAATTGGCGGGGTACGTCAGTGGTACTGGGTACACCAGAGGGTTAGCGGTGATGATCTGAGTACAACGTTACTGAACTCATTTGTATTTCCTTTTATTCCAAATATATAAATCTCCACAGACTTGGTCGAGTACGGAAGTGGGGATATCGACTGTGTAAGCCTGGAGGTGATCTGAGAACAACATTGTAACAATTATGTATATTTCTTGCATTATTATTGACAGAGTTGGTCGAGTACAGTGGCAACTGCGTACCAGCACACGGTGAACGATTGGGGGTTAGTGACGACCTACGAACGATCCCGGACAGTGCAATGAACGCGACGTCATTCTGGGGAAACACTTGTTGCAAGGCTCACCGTGGGAGACTCGATGCAAAAACATTTTGGGTGGTGGCGCCGGGTTCCAATAATAATAAGCAATGGTTGCAGGTTTGTTTACCCTTTATTGGTAATTACGGTTGAATGAGGTTAACTGTATAAGTCGCAACGTGATTAGTAGTGGCCATACATACTTTACCAAAACAGGTAGACAAATACAACGCAATATAAATGCTAATAAATATCCATTATAATGATGACGAGTAATACAAATAATCAACTTGATATTTGCAATAAACAAACATACGAGTGTGGTTTAATCATTATTATGTCTGTATGTGGAAATATACCACATGCAACGCGAAAATAGAGAAAGAAGAAAAAGGAGGAAGAGGGGGAGATGAGGTGGAAAGGAATGTGAAAATTGTGCATATCAAAAGGGAATCACTTAGTACAAAGGGGAGGGAGGGGGGCTAAACATTAACAGGAACCTCATCATCATTTTTAGTCATGCGCATGTGTTGGTACTTGAACCTTGAACCTTGAAGAGATAATCCCTATAGCAGCTCACTGGGGAAGCTAAACTGGGATGACTAGTGATGTGACGTCAATGGCCGACGTGAAAAGTGTGGGTATTTACAGTGTAGGTGAATGTCCATTATATACAATAAGAAATGGAGTGTTCAAGTGCAAGTAAATCAACTAAATCAACTGAATGCAATATAAAAGTTTATCATATGAATTGTTATAAAATTCCTATGTTGGTCCTTTAAAGGAACGATGTAATAATATAAAAGCGAAACTAATTTGGATAATTCTTTTTGAAATCCACATATCCGAACTGACAGATCGACCTTGGAGATGACGTCATCACATCTGGGGTCATAGTTCAAGGCAGGCCTCAATCGTCAGATCCGAATCTATTTCATTGGGTGACGTCTACCTATATTTCCTATTCATTTGATGGCAGTGAATGGATGTACGTAGGGGATAACAGATGTGGCGCGGGAAGGGTAAGTAGCGGTTATTAGTAGATCAATATTGTTACATACCGATGTCTAAATCGGCTTAGCCCTATCAAGCCCAGGGGGGGGGGGGGGGGGGGGGGGTTCATTCAGCCCCAATCATACTTTCTATCACCGCTTCCACAGTTTCCATTCGATTGTTACCAAATTCTGAGTCTTTTCCTAAAATCCTATTGCAAACATTTTGGTGTGAACTTTGACTGGATTGGTCATTTCATGTTGCCATAGTAACCATTCGTTAAAGGGAGAGATCCACTTTTGCAAGCCAAAATTCAAAAGTTGCGAGGTTATTGTCTTATATGAAAGGAAATGTCATTTAATAGCATGCCTGAACAAATTAGGGCATGAAATCTCTTTTTCGTGGAGTTATAGACCTAAAACTGAATAAACTGAGGGACGTCGGTTAATTAGGTACATACGTATTTTCGGCCGTTGAGTAAGTTCGTACATAGATTTCACGGAGTGCCAGATCGGTATGCATGACCTCTACGTGACCCACGCTAGCTACGTGAACCGCGCATAAGTACTAATGTGTGAGCGTTTACCAAGCAAAATACCCAAACATCGCTTAAACTGACTACATGTAATTATATATTCTTTCTTTTTGAGATCTTTTTCAGTGACATACGTTAACATGTCGGCTTCACAATACCTTTACGAGAATTAGTACTATATTGTTGTTATATTATGCTAAATCAGTTGAACTCCTTTATTGACCGATATATAGTTTAAATGGACGGACGCATTCGTTTTTCATTCGTAGAATCCAAATTAGAGGGCTGTTCGCTCTGATTTTTTTTTGCGTGTTACATTGATCCCCATCCGTCAACTGAAAGCTGTTCAGACGTTTTGTAAAAGTGGACATGTCCCTTTAAAGAGCATGTTTTTAATTTGTTCGATTTGTTTCGTTTTTCTTCTAGTAAACAAGTGAAGTTTGGGCGTTTTTCTGGTCAAATTGTATAAGAATCCTTGGGTATGCGGCGTTCCCACTGTCGAGCGATCCGTTACGAACGCCACGATTAGCCATTCGTAGCTGATCGTGGAATAATCGTGGTGATCCTATCATATATTATCAGATCGTAAGGTCAGTCGTGGCAATCGTGTGGATCGCAGTAATGCGGCGTTCCCACTGTCGTGCGATCCGTTACGAACGCCACGATTGGCCATTTGTAGCTGATCGTGGAACTCTAAAATTTCAAGTTTGGATACGAGGTGATGCGAGTCGATACGTTCTGGTGCGATCTGGTGCGCTTGGATGCGATATGGTCACGATTGGTCAATTTCAGGTGACACGATCTGTCACGATCTGGTCTCCCGTTCAGTTACGATCATATACGTTCCGATAGGATTGTCCCGATTGAGTCCACGATTGGGTCTCGATGTGACACGATCATCACGATCGGGGTCCCCGATTTGGGACGATCGGGCACGTGCATATACGTTCGGATAACTTCCGATACGTTCATCACGAACCGATGCGCTCGGTCGCGATAGGATACGAATGTGGTCGCGATGTCTTTCACGATGAGGATCGAGAGTGATCACGATTTGACCTACGAATGGACTCCGACGGATGGACTCCGACGGATATACACAGCCCGACTGACAATAGACTCTATTGTTACTTGAACAATTCTACAGAGTGAACACTACAACCCACAACCATTGATGAGGGCAGAAGTTGAGGATGATGACAACGTGACATTTGCAGTATTACTGTATGCTCACATTATCGCCAGAGAGGAAGAAGACGAGCAGCAGCCAGACCCGCCACAACCCAACCACAAAGGGCCATGAGAGCTACAGTCAGGCAGTGCTGATTGCGACTATGGCTCACAAAGGAGAGGAGAGGGGACAACAGCTTGGCCAGTTCTCCAGCTTCCTAGACACCCAATTGAGGCTGGAAGATCCAGTAGCGTTCTAAAACACACAGTCAAGGTTAACACCACAGCTCTTCGGTGAAGTCTTGCAGAGGGTGGTCCCAGCAATCGAGAGGGAACTCACCAGTTTCAGGCAACCCCTCTCACCTGGACTGACTGGAAGTGACATTGAGGCACCTTGTCACTGGAAACAACTATCGGTCCCTTGCGTATGCCCTCCGGTGTGAAGTGTCCAGCATCTCAGAGATAGTTCCAGAAGTGTGCCAGACAATTGTGCAAGCGTACAAAGATGAGGTGTTTAGCCTACCTGTGACCCCTGAAGCCTGGACAGCCGTAGCGAAGAGCAGAGATGGAACATCCCCCACGCCATTGGGGCCCTGGATGGCAAACACATTGCTATCAAGAAGCCACACCACACTGGCAGTCTGTACTACAATTACAAAGGCTTTTTCTAATACCAATCCTAGCGATGGTGGATGCAGATTGCAAGTTTGTGTGGATCGAGCTTGGTGGAAAATGACACATGTCAGATGCTCATATATTTGGCGACTCTGAGCTGTTCAACGGCCTGGAAGAGGAAGCCCTAGGACTCCCCCACCCTGCCCTCTGACTGCAAGCCCTGATGACCACCAAGACATGCCCTTCTTCCTCCTTGGGGATGACGCCTTCGCACTCATGAACTACCTCATGACGCCATGCGGCACTTGTTGCTGCAAAGGAGGCCACATTTCTGGAATCCATCGTCTCAATATTAGGGATCAAAAAGGAGAACTTATCCCACACCCACTTTGTGCTGTGCTGTTCATGTCAGTAGTGACATCTCCTCCTGACCCACTCTTCTTGGCGCGTTTCTTCAGCCGGCCCATCATGGTCCTCATGCTTGTGTACCATGTTTTAAGTTGCGCCACAGTAGTGTCTATCGTGGCAGCCTGCGCAGCCCAGAGATCCTCCTTCTGGGTGACATCCTTGAAACCCGCAAGGCGTTTGCTGTAGAGGACCTCATTTCTCATGAGGAACTCGATGATTTCCTCTTTTTGCTTTTCAGTAAAGGCAGTTACTGTTTTTTTCCTCTTTGCTTTCTGGGTGGGGGTGGTCTCCTCTGCCTCTCCTCTGGTGCTGGCCCTGGCTGGACTGGATCAGGTTCAGGGGGTGGGATAGTCTGGCCCTTTCCCTTCTTGTGTTATAGTACCCTTTGGTGGCATCTCTCAAAGGCTTCAAAATTACAAGTAAGAGCAAGTTGACAGTGACTATGTGCTCGCTTTAAGTGTAGATCACTGAATGAGGCGCATTCAATCTTGTCCGGTATATATATGGGCGCGAGATCTCATAACAGATCGTGAACGTCCGTGAAAAGCGTGACTTATCGTATCTACTCGCATTTACTCGTATCAACTCGTATCTGCTCGTGAGTCATTCGTGTTAGGTCGTGAACAATGGTACCCGACAGAGCGTCACAGATCGTGACAGATCGTGGGAGATCGCATCACATCTTAACAGAGCGTGGTGTTTGTCTTGTCCAAGGTTGATCCCGATCACCACGATTTGGAAGCACGATTAGATGCGCTTTGTTACGATCCAATACGATCCGATGCGATGATGACGATTGATAATTAATCGTGTTGATCGTAGACATTTTTTGAACCGTTCCAAAAATTTCCTACGATCAACACGATTGCCACGACTGACCTTACGATCTGATAATATCTGATACGATCACCACGATTACTTCACGATCAGCTACGAATTGCCAATCGTGGCGATCGTAACTAATCGCACGACAGTGGGAACGCCGCATTACCTAGAAAGGCAAGAGAAATGAGGTCCTCTACAGCAAAGGCCTTGCGGGTTTCAAGGATGTCACCCAGAAGGAGGATCTCTGGGCTGCACAGGCTGCCACGATAGACACTACTGTGGCGCAACTTAAAACATGGTACACAACATGAAGACCATGATGGGCCGGCTGAAGAAACGCGCCAGGAAGAGTGGGTCAGGAGGAGGTGTCATTACTGACATGAACAGCACAGAGAAGTGGGTGTGGGATAAGTTCTCCTTTATGATCCCTCACATTGAGACGGTGGATGCCAGAAATGTAGCCTCCTTTGCTGCAGCAGCAACAAGTGCCGCATGGCGTCAAGAGGAAGTTCCTTAGTGCGAAGGCATCATCCCCCAGGATGGAGAAGGGCATGTCTTGGTGGTCATCAGGGCTTGCAGTCAGAGGGCAGGGTGGGGGAGTCCTAGGGCTTCCTCTTCGAGGCCGTTGAACAGCTCAGAGTCGCCAAATATCAGAGCATCTGACATGTGTCATTTTCCACGAAGCTCGATCCACACAAACTTGAAATCTGCATCCACCATCGCTAGGATTGGTATCAGAAAAAGGCTTTGTAATTCTGGTACAAACTGCCAGTGTGGGTGTTTGCCATCCGGCCACAATGGCGTGGGGGATGTTCCATCTCTGCTCTTAGCTACGGCTGTCCCCGCTTCAGGGGTCACAGGTAGGCTAAACACATCATCTTTGTACGCTTGCACAATTGTCTGGCACACTTCTGGAACTATCTCTGAGATGCTGGACACTTCACACCTGAGGGAATACGTAAGGGACCGATAGTTGTTTCCAGTGACAAGGTGCCTCAATGTCACTGCCAGTCAGTCTAGGTGAGAAGGGTTGGCTGAAACTGGTGAGTTCCCTCTCGATTGCTGGGGCCACCCTCTGAAATACTTCACCGAAGAGCTGTGGTGTTAACCTTGTGTATTTTTGGAACGCTACTGGATCTTCCAGCCTCAATTGGGTGTCTAGGAGGCTGGAGAACTGGCCAAGCTGTTGTCTCCTCTCCTCTCCTCTGTGAACCATGGTCGCAATCGGCACTGCCTGACTGCAGCTCTCCTGGCCCTTTGTGGTTGGGTTGTGGCGGGTATGGCTGCTGCTCGTCTTCTTCCTCTCCGGCGATAATGTAAGCATCCAGTAATACTGCACATGTCACGTTTTCATCATCCTCAACTTCTGCCATCATCAATGGTTGTGGGTTGTAGTGTTCACTCTGCAGAATTGTTCAAGAAACAATAAAGTCCATGGTCAGTCGGGCTGTATATATATCCGTCGGGGTCCAATCGTAGCTCAAATCGTGATCACTCTCGATCCTCATTGTGAAAGACATCGCGACCACAATCCTATCGCAACAGAGCGCATCGGTTCGTGATGAACGTATCGGAAAGTATCCGAACGTATCTGCACGTACCCAATCGTCCCAAATCGAAGACCGTGACCGTGATGATTGTGTCACATCGAGACCCAATCGTGGACTCAATCGGGACAATCCTATCGGAACGTATATGATCGTACCTGAACGGGAGACCAGATCGTGACAGATCGTGTCACTTGAAATTGACCAATCGTGACCATATCGCATCCAAGCGCACCAGATCGCACCAGAACGTATCGACTCGTATCACCTCGTATCCGAACCTGAAATTTCAGAGAAGTTCCACGATCAGCTACGAATGGCCAATCGTGGCGTTCGTAACGGATCGCACGGCAGTGGGAACGCCGCATAACAGGTTGTCATGCCCTGGAATTAATTTCATGGAGATTGGTTTTGTTTTTCTTTGTTTTTAAAGACAAAATGGCGCAAAAAGTTAAATATTGTTTAAATCTATGTTTGTGGTAGTTTAAGTTTATAGAGTAAATTGAATAAATCGTGATTAAAGTCATACCTGTAAAGTGTCCAAATCCACGAAAATTACTTGGAGCTTCCTCGTTTCTCTTCTACCGTGTTGTTTAGCTTATGGTAAGAGAAGAATAAAATAGGGTTTGATTTTTTCAAATGTCCCTTTAGTATGAAGATAATTATCATTGAAAATCATTATTTCAAAACCGTTGGCCAACGGTTTTGAATAGTCGTAGCTAATTGCGTCGCATTGCAGCACGCGTACCCCCCGTGGGAACATTCCGGAGATTGAACTTTGAACGCGAATTCCATGAATTCTGTACTACGTCTATAAACATACACGGGCGCGAATATCTCAAAAGGCTAATTATTCCTGTGACAATGTATGGCAGACCATCAGTATTCGGTGATAAAATATGAACTCAATATTCGTTTTTTTCACTAGGTAAACAGTGTTCGTTTTCTTTCAAACTTTCACAAATCTTTCAATTGTATTTTACAATGATATTGATATAGGATTGAAGTCTCAAATGTCATTTTGTGCAATATCTGACACTTTACAGGTATGACTTTAAGTAAATACCAAGTCGCGTTTTCTAACGTCGTGAAACAACGATGATGATGATGATGATGATGGTAACGAAGGTGATAATGACGATGATACTCGCATTGAGAACATTCAGTAACAGCATTCAGCATCATCGGAACAATTATTATTATGATAATTCAACTATTACACATAATTTGCTGCTGCTTCTGCTGCTGATCATGATTACGTTTCTTATTGTATTTTTTCTGTATTATTCTTTATTACAGCTGTATCCTGCAAACTTCGATAGGGACAGTCATGTGACTATTGTGTTCGCTGAGCCAATCACGGCTCGCTACGTCCGGATCCATCCACAAACGTGGTTCGGCCAAATTAATATTCGTCTAGAGGTCCTCGGCCATCGCCCGACATAAATTAGCGCATTCAAGTTAGTTCGGATTTGTAATTTGCACGTGACGTGCCATCTTGCAAACGCAACGCGCACGGTCCGTAACACAAATTAGCCGAGTGATCTGCAGTGCAGACCCTAACCCAAACCCTATCCTACTTTAATATGGCAATCAGCGGTAAAGCATACCCCCAAAGCATACCCCCATAGGCTACGCTCGTACTGCGCTCTCGCTGCACTCCTCATCCCCATTCATACATTTGGAAGTGCGAGGCGAAGCATTGTATGAACGAGTAGCTAGACTAGAGTGGCCTTTTATAAAATGTATTTTGTTAAATGACGAATGAACGGGAGGATTATCGCACATGCGTACAAGGATAGCCTCTAATGCATGGACATACAATTGTTCCCTGACAAAAGCTCAGATCGTGACCATTGCCACGACCATTTAGAACACCCCCAAAATGGTAGTAGTAAAAGCGTAGAGGTCACTATTGTTCAGGGCGGTATTGTCTGTGCATGCATGGGAGATTTTCTTTTTCAGCAAGTGAGATAATCTTCCCGTTCAGATCCTCATTGGACAAAAAATAACATTCCAGTACTTGTGATCAGCTATTGTCTAGAGCGCAGTGGAAGCGTATCTCCGGTCTGACGCTACCATTAATGGCAGTGTCACACCGGAGCTACGCTTCTCTTGCGATCTAGAAAATAGCTGACCACAAGTACTGGAATGTTATTTTTTGTCCTAAAATATATTTAACTAAACTTGATAGTTTTAACAAATCTCGAAACAGCGGGCTTATTTGTGAACATGCTCTCCATTTTACAGTCTATCTTAGGTGTCAGACATGGCACAATATCTAGATAATAATTTTCTGTTGTAATATGAGGACATTTTACAAATCTAATTAATAAGTGGTTTGATATATAATGGAAATTGCCCGAGACTTGAATGGGCCTTAAGTTGTTTTCTTTTCTGAGATTTACCTTAATAAATTAATTAGTGGTTTGATATATAATGGAAACTGCCCGAGACTTGAATGGGCCTTAGGTTGTATTCTTTTCTGAGAATTACTTTAATACATTTATTTTTGTTGAATTCATTCGAATTTGTAAATATAATTTCGTGAGTAAAATATTTGGGTTTCTCATTTGTAAGACTTCTCTCAACTGTTTGTATAAAAGTGAACAAAATTATGTTTTATGTAGATTTTACAGCTTGTGAACATGTTTCGACACACTTGTTCGTTGTTCATTAGTGCCTAATGTAAAAAGTATAGCTATTGTTTTTATAATCATGCTACCCTATGCCACGGGAATAAGTTGTAAATAAAAATCCTCACAATCCTAACCCTTTAATAACTAAAAACTTGTCATTTATCAATACAAACTAAAAGTTATAACTCAATAATGCTTGAATAGAACAAAATCCGTATACACGGCTAAGTTACAGGGCTTTAAAAAAAAAATTAAGCAGCTGTTAACACAAGAGGACGCCCTCCAGACACGTCAATTTTCAACTTTTTAAAATAGAAAAATGTGAATGAGATGTTTCGTAAACATAACTAGTCGATATAAAGGTCATCAAAAAGAAAGGTTAAACCATGCTGTTGTTTTTTCAGAAATGTGTATGCTTATTTATATTTTCTTAAAATATTAAATACACGTACGTCGCCGCACACAATATTTTTAAAGTGCCCTCTAAACAATGAAATACCACTTTAAACTTAATACGGGATGTGCAATATAATAAAATGTTATACAAATGGTATAGAAAATCGTCAATTATTATGTTACAGCAATACACAATGGCGTAGCTACGGGAAACATTTGGGGAACGTGCCCCCCTCCCCCTCCCCATAACGTGACAACAGCATATTGTGAACATCCTTCTTGTTACAATTGCTGTCTGCTGTAGATTGACCTACATGCATGTACAAAGGTATTATTCACCACTATTACATTTATATGTAATTATTTGTTATATGTTTTTGATTTATTGATATATTCGTTATATTTGATTATTTTGTCAGCACTATTTGATTGATCGATTTTAAAGGGATATAATAACTTTGTTCACATGTGAACAAAAGTGATGAACGGTTGTTAAAACGTGAATTGTATTGCTATAATATTTCCATTGACTAATGTGTCGAAATGTCACGTTAAATGCATTATAATAGCCAAAATAAATGAGCGATAATACCGCAAAGTTATATCTTTCCATTACAAATATTTGTTTAACCAAACTTAAATTCTAAAAAACCTGGTCTCTGTTTATATTGGTATACGAATACAACAAGGCACGAGGGATCCACTAGAGTTCCTAGTAAGATTTGTGGACATGGACAATGTTATTATATTCCTTTAGGCTTGTTAGGCATTTTACGTACAACTTGTGTTTTTGTAAATCTATGTGGATGTAGAATAAATTACCACTTTGATCAATGTATTGTTGTACAATATGTAAACGTTATATCTAATAATTGTACTGTAGATGGGTAATAAATAGGCATTCCTACACACGGGATTAATAACAATAACTCTTACTTTTTTTTTTTAACATGTCTGTTAATACATGCACGATTCTAAAGACCATTACTAAGATCCACGGTTGCATGAATTAAAATGAACCCAGTTATATGTCCAACATATCTATTACAACATTCCGTCAGATGGTCAAGCATTGGCAGGAAATGTAACGTGGGGTTTGGTGACTCATTGCCGTGAATTGCACATGTTTTTACAAATTATATCATATCAGTAACAAAGGATACATTCGTTTACGCGCGGTGAGAGAACACAGCAATTTATGTTTTACTGCAATCGAAATGCGTTCCTGGGACGCGTTTCATTAAATCGTAGAAATGTCCTTAATTTTGTTAATTAGGGAGACATTCGACAGCTTAAAACCATTTCATACTTCTGTTACCATAAGTCAATTAGCAAGGTACAAGAACAATATTAAAGCTTGGCCTGATTTTTGTTGAATTTGCCAAAGTTGATTGATTAATATAACGCATTCTTCAATCATGCGATCTCTATGGTAATATCAAGCATGATTATCATGATAATTTCGGTAATCAAAATGAACACTTTTGATGCCACGACAAAAAATTAATATTGTAACTGGGGGTCGCTGCATTCCAAGTCATGTAAATAATGCTCTGATCTTTTCCTTTAATAAAATTGTAGCGTGAATGCGTATTGTATACAATCTGCGTATTATGTTCACAGTCAAGGCGTACGTGTGTTCATGGTGAGTTTGTGTACAAGTTTGGGCGTGTGCACCTGTAAAGTGTCAGATATTGCCCAAATTTACATTTGAGACTTCAATCCTTTACCAAAATCATTATAAGATATGTCCAAATGATGAAAAGTTTCATTGAAAAAGAACACTGCTTTCCTGGTAAAAAAAGCGAAAATCTGCGTCAGCTTTTACAACGAATTACTGAACATACCTTGAACATACCTTGAATGCCACACCTCACCATCTTCATCGTGAAAGTAGATAGTTTAGCGTGGCAGGGTTAAGGGGGCCCTTTTGAGCCCATTTTAAAAACCCAAGTTGGATAACTGTTGGATAACTCTATAATGTGTATGAGGTTTATGACCGTTCATTAACGCCTTTGAGCTAAATGATTATCACTGATAGATATCGTCATACTAAAGGGGCATTTAAACAAATCTAACCCTATTTTATTCTTCTCTTACCATAAGCCAAACAACACGGTAGAAGAGAAATGTGGAAGCTCCAAGTAATTTTCGCGGAGTTAGACACTTTACTGGTTTCACTTTTAAGGTTCTCTATCATGTCTATGGAAATGTTAATACGTATACAGAAAGAAATAAGTATTTAAACAACAACCTGAAAAATACTGGCCCGAATACTCATCAGTGTCACAACTTTGATATGGGCCCCAAAAACCCGGAAATCAGTTAAAATAACCAGTTAAACCGTTTCGCACCTGTGAACTTATTGATAGTTGCCATTTGCCACCGGGGCTGTTTTAACTTATTCCTTCATTATCCCGGTCTATGATTATCCAGTCAATCCCTCTAGTTCTGCTTACGTATCTGGACAAAGGGGCGCTTGCAATTTTAGTAATAGTTAAATCGGTCACCAGTAGAACAAGGGGGATTTACTGGATTACGAACATGACGAAAGGACACAATTATATTTCCGGTGGGAAATGGCAACCACCAATCGGTCAACATGTACAAAACGGTTCAACAGGTTACCGGAAATTTCGTTTTCAGCCCAGACTTAAGTTGTGCCACTGGTGAGAATGTGGGGCACTTTGTTTAAGTAAATAATAATAATACTGAAAACATGTATCGTGGGTAGGAGACTAGTCAGTGCTCAAGAGGGTTTCAAATCGTGCTCTCATAGAGCTGCAGTACTAGACTGCATACATCATCACCTGACACCTCTACCCCCCCCCCCCCCCCTTCTCTCTTTCTCTCTCTTTCTCTGTTAGACGAACAGTAGAAGTACAAGAAGAAACATCCGAAGCATTTATTTTTTTTCACCATTTATTTGTTAAGAAACCCAAACTACCGGAAATACTGTAAAGAGATAAAACAATAATAATGCACAGGCGTCGCCAATTGCAACGAAATGTAATTAGATTTAAACGTTTCGATAAACTTGCATGATTGTAAGTGATATCAAGGATTTATACTGCTTTTAATTTCTAATGTACTTAAATCATGGATTGTACCATAATAAGACACAATTTAGAGAATCAGTTATCTACTGCTTGACCATTCATCTTCATAAATTGTAACTTATTACTTTTATTATTCACAGAACGTATGATGCCCCCATAAAGCAACCCAATGGCACGTAATACTGCTTTTACTTGTAAAAGTAATCAAAGGGATACTACATTTGTGGCTGAGCGGGCGCTTCAATTATAATTAGTTTGCATGGTAGACAAAAAGTATGTGCATGAAGGGAAAAAAGCACACACACAAAACAACTCGTATTCGATCAAAGTCCGTCTACAATTCATTCATCGTAAATTCCAATGCACGGACATGCATTTGATAGTACACAACCAATAGATTTTTAAAAAATAGTGCCTGGTTATGATTGACTTTTTATCAAATGTTTACTTTAAACATAACAAATAAAACACTCATGATTTTTTCAACCAGACATGTTCGAATTGAGTTTAGCCACTAAATGTAGGTTTGACAAAAAACTTTCCCCTTCAAAGAGAATTAGTAACTTTGTTGGCATGTGCAGCAAGAAGAATGTATAGTTTTCTGATGTGATACTATGTCTTCTGAGTATTGTGTGAACATGTCATGATGTTAGATGGAATTTATATGGCCGAGTGATGAGCAGAAATGCGAAGTGATATTTCCTAACTCATCGCACTCACTTTGTACACAGGCATGACTATCCAGTTGATACTTAAAAATCTGAACACTCAATCATAAATATCTGTTTAACGAACAATTTGATAAACAAAACAAAACCTGTTATATGTTTCTTTAATTGGTAATACGGATACAACAGGGTATGATAAAACTACTAGATGTATACGTAAGTTGTGTGGATTTGGACAATGTTACTACAACACTTTAAACTTATATGCAATATTATTATAATTGACAAACTACGTTAAGACCCGACTTGTACGTTTGAACGCATACTCTCCTAATCTGCATTCATGTTCCACGCTGCAGTACACGACTCAAAATCGTTTTCTTTTTTCGATTACCTTTAAGAATAATTTAATGAAATAAAGCTTAATATGTTACTTTGAAATTTAACTATTAGTAAAATGTAATTTGTGAACACTACTCAATAACCCATTATCACCAATGTAACGTAATGCTTAAATACATATTTACTCTAAATCAACGTCTATGTTATATAATTGTTAAATCAACACAGTCTACACAAAGACGAAATGAAAGAAAATAATGATCTGAAATAAGATCCAAATTCGTATGTCAATCCGTTCGTTCGTTCGATCACCCTGCTAGTCTCCTTGCAGGCGTCGACTACTGGTGTCTGCAAAATAGAGAGGAATAGGAAAGTAACACGTACAGTGGACATGGTAAATACACTTTAATTTTGGTAATTTTGAAAAAAATCTTCACCATGAACTGAATTACGAAACGGAAATGTATTTGAACAAGAAAAGTAGGTTTACTAAAAAACATAGCTTTTAGTATTGTGGATAATCATTATACAAACATGGATGTTTGATAAGCGGTAGCGAAAAACAATAAGCGAAAACACCCCCCCCCCCCCCCTTTTTACCAAAATATGACTGTTTTGGGATGGTCTCGGCCTCTAAAATTGCGAAAAATCTCGGCTTCGAAAATGTTGAAGGTACTTGGTCTTGGCTTCGAACATTATCTACGACCACCCCCCCCCCCCACGCTGACAGAAATTTGGCTGACGAAATACCCCCCCCCCCCCCCCTTGAAAAAATCCTGGGTACGCCACTGCTCCCACACCCTCCCCCCGCTCAGTCGCTTCGCTCCATCGCAATGTCTCACTCTCATCTCTAGCTCAAAGTTGGCAACCCTGTGAGTGTGGATTGGCATGAGCCCCTACACAAAAAAATGGTGAGCCCCCTTAGGTCTTTGCCCCACCCCCCCCCCCCCCCCAATCCAAAACTGCTTCCGGCGCGCCTGTGTATACGGAATTACACAGGTTAACTGTACTATATTACCTTCTCTATAAAGGTTACCTGTTTATAGCGCCCACACTACTCGTCTGCATTGGATGGTCACTATACACAGGTTTGACGATATACGATTTTATGGAACCTGTCTTTTTAAATGTACCTGATTATAGCGCCCACTAGCCTTCTTTCCATCGGGTGGTCACTATACACTGTTTGATGGAAGTTGTCTATAAAGTTCACTTGTTTATAGCGGCCACATATTCTATTTTCCCTTGGGTGGTGACCATACAAACGTTATACTGTATGTTATTTAATGAACTGGTCTATAGCTGGTCACCTGTTCATAGCAGCCAATTTTTCGTTCCTCTTTAGTGGTCATTATACACAGGTTTGACTGTAAACGATATTTTGGGACTTGTCTATAAAGGTCACCTGATTGTAGCGGCCAATTACTTTTCTCTTTGGTGGTCATTATACACAGGTTTCGTCTAGTGAAACCGCCGTGGCTAATATTCATAGAGCTATATACAGCCCTATGGCCTCTTTGATTCGGCATGCAGGCGATGGGCAATCACAGAGGTCAGTGTGGGCGATCCACAACTTGACCGCGAGCCATGTGGTTAAATGTGGCTGGGACGCTATTTTATTTTCCGCACATGTTACAGCAAATCCTAATGAACTATTCATAAGCAGCGATGTAGGTCAAGGGCTACTAATGAATATTCATAACTAAGATTAGTGTTTGGGTGAGTTTGAAAAATTTGGGAAGCGGTCTCGGTCGGGAAACAAATTTGGCAACGGACCACCCCCCCCCCCCCCCCGCCCCCACCCCACCTTTAAGGACCTTCAGCAAAGATCCTACATACACAAGATGGTCAACTCTCCCGATTTTACACGGCCGCTGGTGAAACGGAAGCGGAAGCGGTATTTGAGCACATGGAGTCTGCCGCCCGCTAGCGTTGAGCGGGTAAACTCGAACAAGCGTCAGAAGACTTCTGGCGGGTGGCGTACGCTGGCGGGTGTCAACCTGGGAATTTTTAAAATTATATTCAGCGCTTTTACTTTCAAACTATTCTTAATGTGAATAAAAGTATACATTTTTGGAATGGAAAGTATAGTCAAAGAATCAATTTTTTTAAATATTATATTTCACTCAAAATGCTAGCTTTTCTTCTTTTTTTTAAAGAAAATGGCAAGAAATATTGGTCAACTTCACTTGTTCGTTGAAATTTTTGATTTTTAAGTTTAAAATGCTAAACTCGCTTAAAAATCATGATACAACTCTTGAAAGGTTTGTTATATTTTGAATTTAAGCAATTTAAAATCTGAATTGATGAAAAAGGTAATAACTTAATTTTTTGCCTCTTTCCGGTAAAAAAACAAAGCCAAACTCAATCCTTTTGGAAAAACAAACAAGCGTGATTTTCTAGCAATTTGAGCATTTTAACTCAAATTTATTTAAGTTTCTTAGCCACAAAAAATTTTAATTTTTTTTTTTTTTGCCATTTTCTTTAAAAGAAAAATATTTATTTTTAGGAACAAAATAAACGGGCCTTTAGCTGCAGCTTAATATCACAGCTTATCATTATGAATATCTCAAGATTTCATTTCAATCTGAGAATTTCATCTCCTCTTTTTTTTCAATGGGATGGGTTCAGTTATGTGAGTATACATTTGACCATGCATGGCCAACGTCACCAAATATGAATTATTGTTAGACTCTGGTCCAGTTTATATCTTTCGCCCATTTTTGTAATGAGCTCATTAAATGACAATGGTTTCTTTAATTTATTCAGCGGTTTCTTCAATTTAATCCATAGTTCTCAAGAGAGTTTTTACACCTTCCCGGGATCCTTCAGGCTACACAACAGGGGCTGTCAGTTCAAACTTCTAACTCAACATGGTATTTATACTATTTACAGAAATAGAGACGGCTTAGATATAAACTGGACCTCTATTTATTTGGATTTTCATGATTGAAACAACTACAATAAAATTATGACAATACACAATACTGATTAAGAGTTACACTTACGTTACTTTTTCAGCTTTCTGGATTTGAGTAAAGCTTTTGACTCTATCAATCACAATATTCTTTTACATAAAGAAAAATCTTACGAATTAAGAAGTATAGTACTTTCATGGTTTGAAAATTATCTTAAGCACCGCTATCAAATCGCAGTATATAACAATGTTTGTTCTGAACTGTTACAAGTTACATGTGGAGTACCCCAAGGATCAATTCTAGAACCACTTCTATTCTTACTATTCATAAATAATTCAGTTAATTGTCCCCATACTCTTAAATTTGTGCTTTTTGCTGCTGATACCAATATTCTTTTTTCTCACAATGATATTAATACCTTATGTCAAATTATAAATAATGAAATGAAACATGTATCACTATATGGTTCAATTGTAATAAATTGTCTCTTAATACTTCTAAATATAATTTCATTTACTACCATCATAAGCAAAGTGCTATTTAAAATGATTCAATAAATTCCTTAATAATTAAACCAATGATATTCTAATTCAGCGTGTTCAATCAACTTATTTCTTAGGTGTAATTATTGACCAACATTTAGCCTGGAAAGATTATATACTTGCCATTTCAAACAAAATATCAAAGAGTATTGGTGTCATCAGTAAATTAAGTCATATCTTTCCCCAAAATATATTGATTTTTATTATATAATACCATGATCCTGCCAATTTCAATGTACTGTAATCAGCGCTCACCTGGAAACTTTACCCGCTCACTGCTAGTTGGCGCACTCGTTCAAACTCCCACAATTCCGCGCGTTAGCGTTTCACTTTTTGACCGAGAGTTGATCATCTTATGTATGTAGGATCTTTGCCTTCAGCCAATTGTCTTGGTTTAAAAAAAAATCGGCAGGCGGTCTCGGCCGCGAAAACATTGGTCTCGGTCCGGTTTTTGTAGATTAAGGACCCTCCCGTCAACAAATCCTGGCTACGTGCCTGC
This sequence comes from Echinarachnius parma, assembly GCA_037951105.1. Classification (NCBI taxonomy): domain Eukaryota; kingdom Metazoa; phylum Echinodermata; class Echinoidea; order Clypeasteroida; family Echinarachniidae; genus Echinarachnius; species Echinarachnius parma. Next base: position 77,560 of record JBAMJV010004991.1, read on the forward strand.
CCCTTAGGTCTTTGCCCCCCAATCCCAAACCGCTTTCGGCGAGCCTGATTATCAAGTATTGTTTCAAGATTGTTTTTGTTTTTATTAAATGTATTTTCAAATGGATTCAAATTAGCCAATCAAACAAAGGAAAAACTGGGAAAAACTGGTAAAAAGGTTTTTGCCAGACAATTCTCCTTTAACATAATATTTCTACAGAAATATGTAAATGCTGCTTGTAAATCAGAGATACCCATCACTTCACGGTTGAATAAGCACAGATTTATACACAATAAACAAATTTCAAAAGTCACAAGAACTTGCGCATGCCCGTATTGAGTGATGTGGTTGAACTCATATTATTTGTTAAACTGTTTTAAATGGGACTACCAGGCAAAGAACCACACATAATTATATGTTTTGGTACCGTTTTGTGATATCAAATAGATACCCAACATTTTGCAAAGGGTTGTGTAATTCATAAACAATGCGATTAATTACCTCCACTTACGGAACACTATTATTTCCTTGTTCCGTACGCGCCAAACACTTGCGAGTAAGCCAATTGCTACTCACGCGTACGTTTTGA
>JBAMJV010004992.1:0-60957 GCA_037951105.1 Echinarachnius parma
AAACACGGTTAGTTATTTGGTAAGTAATTATTATTTGATTTAAAATAGCTGATTCAAAGTGTGCTTATTAATATGTGCAATTCTTGTACACCATATACCAGTTTGAGTAAGATCTATGTCAAGTTCACATGTTCAAGACATATTGCTTGCATTCCATTGATGGTACATGTACCGATGGTGGTACGATTCGTACGCTACTTGACATTTGCATAGTGTAAAGTGTAAACATACACACAATGATTTCTCACATTGATGCATTTTCGGTTTGCCAAAATGCACGGCGTATGATATCCAAACTCAGAAACTATAGTTTAGTGTATATATGGTGATATTATAACTGCTTCCTATCCGTTTTAATTTACGAAATTATTCAAGTTTGGTATTACTCTATTGTGTTGTCTGTTTACAAGAAAATTATTCTCTCTATGGATACGACACAAATGGTTATTATATAATATTGCACGAGAAAACACTTGTGCAAAAGACACCTAAGTTAAACATAATTGTTACAATATAGAAGTAAAGTAACTATGCACTCTTTTGAACCCGGATTGTTTTTGTTATATCTCTTCATTATAATGCTTTCCTTCTTTATCTAGTATTGACATCTAAAAACACATGGAACATACTATTTCATGAAAATAAACAATCTCGCAAATTACCATCCGAACAACATAAACAATATGGACATAATATTGATGTAAAACACAGCCTAATTTTTTTTATATTTGCAAAACAGAACAAAAAATGACCGTAAACACTCACGTTATTTTCCGCATAGTGCTGATAGACCCGCACGTCTCCACCAAGCTGACGAGGCCCTCCTCATCGATGGCTATCCTATACAGATTTATCTCCTGCAGCTTGGTGGTCCTGTCTCGCACCGCCTCACTCAGCCTTGACATGCAAGCGGCTGATACTGTGAGTTCATGCGAATATTCACCACCCAGCCTGATGTACGTCACCTCCCCTCCTCCGCCCGGGCGAGACCGGTCGCTATCTGGTCGATGTCGCGCTCTGCGTAACGGGGCTTTACAGTGAGCGTGTTCAAACCAGACAGCGACTCGATCAGGCCGCTGTAGCTATCTGAATGTGTTAAGCGTAGCATACAGTTCCCGGACGGACGGGAGGGTAGGGCGGGCTGGGAGGGAGAGGGAGTGATGAATTATTGATGTCAAGACTGGTGAGTGAGGTGAACGATTGGATGCAGGACCACAGCCTCAGGGACAGAGGTTCGTCTAGCGTAGTGTCATCAATAACGATTGCGTTTATCTAATGCAAATAAAATGAGAAAAACGAGACAAAGACAAATAATGTAGTTATTGTATAATAGATAGACACTTACTCATGTATAGTCAAATTTTGTAAGCATGCATACGTGACTAAACAAAAGTAATACGATCAATGTGCCGGGTTGACATGACAAGGATATTTCGATCAAATGTAATTTAAAGAAAACATGTTATGAAATATCGAAATAACAGGGGTATGTACCCAGTACCCATCCAAGTGATTACCAAATAAGAAACATACAGGTAATAAAAACCAAGACATGCATAGGGCATATGTGGGTGTGATATCAACGATGTATTGGTTGTGCCCCCCCCCCCCCCCCTCACATCCAGTATGTTCACGCTACGCCACTTTACAAGCACTGTAAGTATTGTTAAGTGTACATGAATGACTCGATATTTTGGATACCGGAAAGCAGGCTAACCGTGCTGTATACTTTTTGACCATGTACAGTGGCGTAGCGTTCATTCTTTACCCAGGGGGCGCGACGTTTGTAGGAATGTTATGTTTGTATACATTTTATAATTGTACAATGTAGTTGCTATGTTTTTGTCGCAGTATCCATGCCATCCGTTCGTCTCTGGAAAAGGCCATATCCGTGGGTACAACATTCTCAAAATAATACGGCAAAAACGATAACAAAGATGTATGGGTAATACAGAACAAAAATATTATTATAAATTACTTTACTCGCCATCTAGTTACACGAACGATTGTTGACATTAGCGATAGGATTTCCATTAGAGAAGGGGGGGGGGGGGGGGTTCAGCTGACAACCGAACAAATGGGAGTGTAATTATGTTAGAAGGCCGACATAATCTTAAAACCGACGTAGTAAATGCCCTACAATTATGAAATGTTTGCCTACAATTACATGATTATGCCGATTTCCCTTTGCCTATTATTTTTGTATGCAATCATGAATTCTGGATATGCTATTATAAGCTGATATTCGATCGGCTAAGATTTTGTGGTAAGACTAATGACGGGTAGAGATTTATTTGTCAAGTATATAGTTGTGTTGCAATGAACGTATAAGTGTTTCAATCAATAACAACATGACATTTGACTGATCAAAATCTGTTCAGAAACGGCAGCATTGTCAATACCTACCATATTATATCAAGTAGAATGAGGACCTGGTAGGGAGGTACAAGCCCTTATGTAAGTGCAAAGTGCTTACAAATGATGAAATAAGTGTACTTTTTGGTGTGACAAGATTGGTAAAGCGCGTGCTTTCCGATCATGAGATCCCGAGTAAGAACCCTGCCCACTGCCTTTGTCCTTCAGCAAGACAATTTATCCACAATTGCTGCTCTCTACCCAGGTGTATAAATGAGGACCCGGTAGGAGGTGAAAGCCTTAATGTGAAGAATCTTCTCAATACCCATGAGCCGCTTGAAAGGAATGCTCCCTAGGGAGTGGAGATGGTGCACACAATGTGTGCTGGTTCGCATCGCATCCTATAACCGAGGGTAATATTATCATTGTAAAGCGCTTAGAGATGATTATCAATCATATAAGGCGCTATATAAATCGAGTATATTATATATTATATTATAAGTTTATACTGATGGTGCGCTATATAAATTGAACCCGTTATTTGTATCATTATTATTGAAACGAAGTTTGTTAGTTAAAAAAAAGCAGTTCAATATTATTACATCATAAACATTGGTGATTATATTGTATTGGTTCCGATAACATTACACTTAAGCACATAAGGCGCTATTAAAATCGAACCTGTTATCATTGTTATTGTTATCATTATAAGGGAAAAAAAACAAGTGACAGGCGTCGTCCATCTATGATAAACAAATATACAGTGTATCATCATACATCTCAACGGATTCCGATCATACTTCTGTTGAATACAAAATTCAGAGGAGTCACATTATTCCTTTTTTTAAGGATTGTTTTTTAAGCATGTGATTGAATATCACACTGTCACGTGTAAGTCTCGTATTTGTAATTAGATCGAGTTGGAAAATAAGTGAAACAATACAATTATAATTATTTACCACTTTAATACAACATAACAACCCCCAGTGGAGTAATCCAGCTAGTATTGTTTGAGCCGTGGGGAATGTTTTGTTCCAATTTTAACAAATAATGCAGAATAGTGATTACTCTACCTCATAAACATAGTCAACATCATGTGATATGTTACCTTATTGTGCATATACAGAGGTAGGGATTCCAATACAGCTATTATTTCCGAAGTCTCAACACGTGTGACAGTAGCTATGTTGCCTTCGACGTGGATGTTCTCTTGCGCTTTTGATGATTCCGTTCGTCTGACTGACACTTCGATGTCTTGCAGGTTATGCGTAGAACGCAGCCATGACCAGTCTCCGCACTCCCGAGGAAGGCCAAGGAACTTCAAGCATTTAATGCTAGTCAAGTGAGGCAGCGAAGTGACGATTGTTGGGTCTGTGATGGTCACCTGCTGAAGGTTCGAGAAAGACTGTAGGAGATCCCATAGTCTGTCTAGTAGAGTCGATTTCAGACGCGGAGTTTTGATTTTAATACCTGTTACCTGTTGAAAAATGATACATGAATAATAGCAACAACTTAATGCATTATGCTCAATGTTTGATAAACATAAGAGGAGATATTATGATAAATAACAGGGAATTCTATACACAAGAAGGATTATGCGCTGCACATCTGGTTGCATCCATCCAAGAGAGAGAGTGGCGTACCCTGGTCGAACTAATTTCAAATGAATGGGATGAAACACTTTGTATTTCAATAAGATCAGAGATCAGTAGTAGCTACGCCATCGGCGTGTTGGGTTTATCTTGAGTATAATTATGATGATACTGACGATAATAATGATGACGTTGTTGATGATTATGGTTATGATCGTCATGATAATGATACTAATATTGCTTAATATGATGTTGATGATATGATGATAAATGATGGTGGTGGTGGATGTGGCAATCAACTATCATGAATATGTTGGTATGGTAATGATGACGGTGCTATTAATGGTGATAGGCATGAGGGATCTAGTAATATTGTCCAAATCATCAAAACTTACATAAAACTCTAATGGTTTGTTTGTACCTTGTTGCATTCGTATTAATTAAAAGTATTAGTTACATACAGTATTCGATATTTGTAATTTCTCTTCCATAAAAAAAAAAAAATTTACGACTTGAAGTGTTCAGATTGTTATCTGTCCAAGTACATAACCATGTACACATCCAGTACAATGAGCTGGTGAATATGGGTGCGGTTTGTTATTCCGAAGGTTCGTTATTCCGAAGGTTCGTTATTCCGAAGGTTCGTTATTCCGAAGGTTCGTTATTCCGAACACGCAAATTTCCTATACCTGAGTGTTCGTTAATCCGAAAATGAAATAAGGTTCGTTAATCCGAACATTTGTTGCATTATTCCGAAGGTTCGTTATTCCGAAGGTTCGTTATTCCGAAGGTTCGCTATTCCTAAAATGAAATCGGGTTCGTTATTCCGAAGGTTCGTTATTCCGAAGGTCCGTTATTCCGAGGGTTCGTTATTCCGAAGGTTCGCTATTCCTAAAATGAAATCGGGTTCGTTAATCCGAAAATGAATTTGGGTTTGTTATAATGCTATAATTTCATATAAAGAGATAAAATAAACTTAATTTTGTATTGGTCTGGCCAAGGGAGGGAAAGGGGGAGGGGTATGCTTAATGCAGGCTGTAAATTAAATAAACAAAACACAAACTATAGTATTATAACAAGCCCGATTTAATTTTCGGAATAACGAACCCGATTTTATTTTCGGATCAACGAACCTTCGGAATAACGAACCTTCGGAATAACGAACCTTCGGAATAACGAACCCGATTTTATTTTCGGATCAACGAACCTTCGGAATAACGACCCTTCGGAATAACGAACCTTCGGAATAACGAACCTTCGGAATAACGAACCTTCGGAATAACGAACCTTCGGAATAACGAACCTTCGGAATAACTGAACCTTCGGAATAACGAACCTTCGGAATAACGGACTGTAACCGTGAATATAACTAAGCATGTTCGCTCATAACTCAGTCATTATAACATCGACATTAAAAGTAATATTTTTACACATTACTTGGTGGACATATCAGAACAACAGATTATACCAACCATTCATCAGTTTCTGTATACGGCAATATTACTAGATAGATCCCTTCAAAGCATTACGTATTGTCAAAGAAGCAGAAAAGGGTATTTACCTCATTTAGTATATTCGTCGGAAGGTTTTCCAGGATATCGATCATTGATGAACTCTCAATATCTGTGGCAGTAGCTTTGTTGCCTTTGACGTGGATTCTCTCTTGCCCTTCTGATGATTCCGTTCGTCTGACTGACACTTCGATGTCTTGCAGGTTCTGTGTAGAACGCAGCCATGCCCAGTCTCTGCACTCCCGAGGAAGGCCAAGGAACTTCAAGCATTTAATGCTAGTCAAGTGAGGCAGCGAAGTGACGATTGTTGGGTCTGTGATGGTCACCTGCTGAAGGTTCGAGAAAGACTGTAGGACATCCCATAGTCTGTCTAGTAGAGTCGATTTCAGACGCGGAGTTTTGATTTTAATACCTGTTACCTGTTGAAAAATGATATATGAATAATAGCAACAACTTAATGCATTATGCTCAATGTTTGATAAACATAAGAGGAGATATTATGATAAATAACAGGGAATTCTATACACAAGAAGGATTATGCGCTGCACATCTGGTTGCATCCATCCAAGAGAGAGAGTGGCGTACCCTGGTCGAACTAATTTCAAATGAATGGGATGAAACACTTTGTATTTCAATAAGATCAGAGATCAGTAGTAGCTACGCCACGTATGTCAACGGATACTGATGAGAATGATAATGGGGATTAACATGTATAATATTAAGAATGATGATAATGATTATGATGTTGATGACGATGTTCATTAAAGGGTACCACCAACTCAATAATAATATTCTGATAAATTAAAGGTAACATCTTTAGTATTCCATTCAATCAATAAGTTCACAAAAATATGATTCCAGAAGAAAAAAATATATAATCGGAAAAACACATCATCAGCGGTCTATGTACGAGACTAATTTGTCCAGAGCGAACAAATCGCCTGGGATTATATGGTCTCCAAACAACTTACGCGTGAATAGCATTGGCGCACTTGCAAATGTTTGGCATGTACGGAACCAGGAAATAGTAGTGGTTCCGTAAGTGGTGGACATTAATTGCTTAGTTTATAAATTACACAACCCGTTGCAAAATGTTGGGTATCTATTTGGGGTCCGCTCGCTAGTCATAAGGACCGCTAGTCATAAGGACCGCTAATCATAAGGACCGCTATTCATAAGGACCGCTATTCATAATTTGAGAAGAGGGTCACTATTCATAAGGGTCATTATTCATAAGGACCGCTATTCATAATCCAAGAAGAGGGTCGCTATTCATAATATGGGAAGAGGGTCGCTAATCATAATACAAAATCGGGGTCTTTATTCATAAGGACCCCTATTCATAATACGAGAAGAGGGTCGCTAGTCATAATACGAGAGTAGGACCGCTACTCATAATACTGTTAGAGGACCGCTATTCATAATACGAAAAGAGGGTCGCTAGTCATAATACTAGAGTAGGACCGCTACTCATAATACGAAATGAGGTTCGCTAGTCATACTACGAGAGTAGGACCGCTACTCATAATACGAGAAGAGGACCGCTACTCATAATAAGGAATGAGGACCGCTATTCATAATACGAGAAGAGGGTCGCTAGTCATAATACGAGAGTAGGACCGCTACTCATAATACTGTTAGAGGACCGCTATTCATAATACGAGAAGAGGGTCGCTAGTCATAATACTAGAGTAGGACCGCTACTCATAATACGAAATGAGGTTCGCTAGTCATACTACGAGAGTAGGACCGCTGCTCATAATACGAGAAGAGGACCGCTACTCATAATAAGGAATGAGGACCGCTATTCATAATACTAGAAGAGGGTCGCTAGTCATAATACTAGAGTAGGACCGCTACTCATAATACTGTTAGAGGACCGCTATTCATAATACGAGAAGAGGGTCGCTAGTCATAATACGAGAGTAGGACCGCTACTCATAATACGAGAAGAGGACCGCTACTCATAATAAGGAATGAGGACCGCTATTCATAATACGAGAAGAGGGTCGCTAGTCATAATACTAGAGTAGGACCGCTACTCATAATACGAAATGAGATTCGCTAGTCATAATACGAGAAGAGGGTCGCTAGTCATAATACGAGAAGAGGACCGCTACTCATAATACGAAATGAGGTTCGCTAGTCATAATACGAGACGAGGGTCGCTAGTCATAATACGAGACGAGGGTCGCTAGTCATAATACGAGAAGAGGACCGCTCCCCGCTACTCATAATACGAGAAGAGGGTCGCTATTCATAATATGGAATGAGGGTCACTATACGAGAAGAGGGTCGTTAACCATAACTAATTAATAAGCATCAAAATTATAATAATAAAGGGAAATTTGGATGGGGGAAAGCCTAATTGCTGTGGCGTAGCTATAAGGGGGGGGGGGGGGTGACACACGGCCCCGAATTTTTGTCAAAAACATTTATTGAAAACATACATTATTTGTATGTACTTGTATAATGTCGATCAGGAGAGAAATAAAACACACGTCTGCTTCATCACTGAGCTTTAAAGGGTACCACCACCCAAAAATAATATTCTTATTAAAGAAAGGTAACATCTTTAGTATGCCATTCCATCAACAAGTTCACAAAAATATGTTACCAGAAAAAATATATAATTAGAAAACGCATCACCATTCTAAAGCATGCGTTCATGCGGTCTGAATTGCGAGGACTAATGTGTGCAGAGCGAACGAATCGCCCGGGATTATATTGTCTACAAACGTATGCGTGAACAGCATTGGCGCACTCGCAAATGTTTGGCCCGTTTGGAACCAGGAAATATTAGTGGTTCCGTAAGTGGTGGAAATTAATTGCTTTGTTAATGAATTTACACAACCCTTTGCAAAATGTTGGGTATCTATTTGATATCAGAAAACGGTACCAAAACATATAATAATGTGTTATTTGCCTGGTGGTCCCCTTTAATGAATCAAAACACACATTATGCAAATAAAACTCATTCCTGGTAATCGGGGGAATGGGCGGTATGCGGTTAACTTAAATAGGTCGTGGGAATCGAACCTGATAACATATACTATATAGTTATCAGGGGCGGATCTAGCTTTTTGCTAAGGGGGGGGGGGGGGGGTTGACCCAATGACGATGCGGAGCATCGTCCTTGAGCCGCAGTAAGTGACTTTTTTCACTTTTTTCACTGATAAATTTTCACTTGGCAGCCCAAGGGGGGAGGGGGATAAACCCCCTAACCCCCCCCCCCCCCCCCCAGATCCACCACTGCTTATTTTACAAACACAATATATTTCTTAACAAATAAAGAAAAAAGGCGTGCCCAATAACGTACGCGACTCATCACCCCGCCCCCCCCCCCCCCCCCCCGCCCATCAGACTGACCGTGTTCCGCCATTCGGCCCACCCTCCCCGCAGTATTCCCTTTGTACATGTTTTTACATAATTACCAACAATTTTATTACTTTATTGATGGCGTAGCCTGCATGCATTATGAATAGCGACCCTCTTCTCACATTTTGACTAGCGACCCCATTCCATATTATGAATAGCGACCCTCATTCCATATTATGAATAGCGATCCGGTTCTCATATTATGAATAGCGATCCGGTTCTCATATTATGAATAGCGACCCTCAATCCGTATTATGAGTAGCGGTCCTCTTCTCGTGTTATGACTAGCGACCCCCATTTTATATTATGAGTAGCGGTCCTACACTCTCCTATTATGACTAGCGACCCTCTTCTCGTATTATGAATAGCGATCCTCATTCCGTATTATGAGTAGCGGTCCTCTTCTCGTAATATGACTAGCGACCCTTTTTTTTGTATTATGAATATAAAGCGACCCTCATTCCATGTTATGACTAGCGAACGTCTTCTTGTATTATGAATAGCGGTCCTCATTCCGTATTATGAGTAGCGGTCCCCTTCTTGTATTATGACTAGCGGTCCTCATTCCGTATTATGAGTAGCGGTCCTCTTCTCGTATTATGACTAGCGACCCTCTTCTCGTATTATGAATAGCGGTCCCCATTCCGTATTATGAGTAGCGGTCTCCTTCTCGTATTATGACTAGCGACCCCAATTTCGTATTATGAGTAGCGGTCCTACTCTGGTATTATGAATAGCGGTCCTCTTCTCGTATTATGACTAGCGACCCTCATTTTAATTATGTATAGCGACCCTATTTTCGTATTATGAATAGCGGTCCTTATGAGTAGTGACCCCCAATATAAATTATGAGTAGCGACCCTTCTTCATGTTTATGAATAGCGACTCCGATTTTGTATTATGAATAGCGGTCCTTACGAGTAATGACCCTCAATGTGAATTATGAATAGCGACCCTCATCTCACATTATGAATAACGGTCCTTATGAATAACGGTCCTTATGCCTTTATGAATAGCGACCCCCTTTTCGTATTATGAATAGCGGTCCTTCACGTATAGGAAGTTACACGTTATGAATAGCGGTCCTTATGACTAGCGGTCCTTATGACTAGCGGGCCCACCCCATCTATTTGATATCACAAAAATGTACCAGGACATATGTGTTGTCTTTGCCTGGTGGTCCATGTTAAGGTGATGAAGGAACTGACGGTAACAGTAACGGTAATGATTATGACAATGTTGTTAATTGGTTAATTATGCCAAGGTGATGGCGTTGATGATGTAACTGTTGATAACCATATGGTGATGATGATAATCATGCCAATGTAAATGTCGATGGTGCGTTGAAGTATGATGTTTTTCGTGCTGATAATAATGGGAAAGTTGATGATCACCGCGATTATGTTAATGTGAAGATCATGTGGCAAATACGCATGGGGTAAATTATATTAAATCGCACCTTCGTGCATAATGTATTTGGGGAGAAGTACGAACGGACCCAATACTGGATCTGACTCTGAATGCACATTTCTATCATCAGAGTAGTGATCATATTTCATTAGACAAGGTATACTCATCGGCGTGTTGGGTTTATCTTGAGTATAATTATGATGATACTGACGATAATAATGATGACGTTGTTGATGATTATGGTTATGATCGTCATGATAATGATACTAATATTGCTTAATATGATGTTGATGATATGATGATAAATGATGGTGGTGGTGGATGTGGCAATCAACTATCATGAATATGTTGGTATGGTAATGATGACGGTGCTATTAATGGTGATAGGCATGAGGGATCTAGTAATATTGTCCAAATCATCAAAACTTACATAAAACTTTAATGGTTTGTTTGTACCTTGTTGCATTCGTATTAATTAACAGTATTAGTTACATACAGTATTCGATATTTGTAATTTCTCTTCCATAAAAAAAAAAATATTTACGACTTGAAGTGTTCAGATTGTTATCTGTCCACGTACATAACCATGTACGCATCCAGTACAATGAGCTGGTGAATATGGGTGCGGTTTGTTATTCCGAAGGTTCGTTATTCCGAAAGTTCGTTATTCCGAACACGCAAATTTCCTATACCTGAGTGTTCGTTAATCCGAAAATGAAATAAGGTTCGTTAATCCGAACATTTGTTGCATTATTCCGAAGGTTCGTTATTCCGAAGGTTCGTTATTCCGAAGGTTCGTTATTCCGAAGGTTCGCTATTCCTAAAATGAAATCAGGTTCGTTATTCCGAAGGTCCGTTATTCCGAGGGTTCGTTATTCCGAAGGTTCGCTATTCCTAAAATGAAATCGGGTTCGTTAATCCGAAAATGAATTTGGGTTTGTTATAATGCTATAATTTCATATAAAGAGATAAAATAAACTTAATTTTGTATTGGTCTGGCCAAGGGAGGGAAAGGGGGAGGGGTATGCTTAATGCAGGCTGTAAATTAAATAAACAAAACACAAACTATAGTATTATAACAAGCCCGATTTAATTTTCGGAATAACGAACCCGATTTTATTTTCGGATCAACGAACATTCGGAATAACGAACCTTCGGAATAACGAACCTTCGGAATAACGAACCTTCGGAAAAACGAACCCGATTTTATTTTCGGATCAACGAACCTTCGGAATAACGACCCTTCGGAATAACGAACCTTCGGAATAACGAACTTTCGGAATAACGAACCTTCGGAATAACGAACCTTCGGAATAACGAACCTTCGGAATAACGAACCTTAGGAATAACTGAACCTTCGGAATAACGGACTGTAACCGTGAATATAACTAAGCATGTTCGCTCATAACTCAGTCATTATAACATCGACATTAAAAGTAATATTTTTACACATTACTTGGTGGACATATCAGAACAACAGATTATACCAACCATTCATCAGTTTCTGTATACGGCAATATTACTAGATAGATCCCTTCAAAGCATTACGTATTGTCAAAGAAGCAGAAAAGGGTATTTACCTCATTTAGTATATTCGTCGGAAGGTTTTCCAGGATATCGATCATTGATGAACTCTCAATATCTGTGGCAGTAGCTTTGTTGCCTTTGACGTGGATTCTCTCTTGCCCTTCTGATGATTCCGTTCGTCTGACTGACACTTCGATGTCTTGCAGGTTCTGAACATTTGTTGCATTATTCCGAAGGTTCGTTATTCCGAAGGTTCGTTATTCCGAAGGTTCGCTATTCCTAAAATGAAATCGGGTTCGTTATTCCGAAGGTTCGTTATTCCGAAGGTCCGTTATTCCGAGGGTTCGTTATTCCGAAGGTTCGCTATTCCTAAAATGAAATCGGGTTCGTTAATCCGAAAATGAATTTGGGTTTGTTATAATGCTATAATTTCATATAAAGAGATAAAATAAACTTAATTTTGTATTGGTCTGGCCAAGGGAGGGAAAGGGGGAGGGGTATGCTTAATGCAGGCTGTAAATTAAATAAACAAAACACAAACTATAGTATTATAACAAGCCCGATTTAATTTTCGGAATAACGAACCCGATTTTATTTTCGGATCAACGAACCTTCGGAATAACGAACCTTCGGAATAACGAACCTTCGGAATAACGAACCCGATTTTATTTTCGGATCAACGAACCTTCGGAATAACGACCCTTCGGAATAACGAACCTTCGGAATAACGAACCTTCGGAATAACGAACCTTCGGAATAACGAACCTTCGGAATAACGAACCTTCGGAATAACTGAACCTTCGGAATAACGGACTGTAACCGTGAATATAACTAAGCATGTTCGCTCATAACTCAGTCATTATAACATCGACATTAAAAGTAATATTTTTACACATTACTTGGTGGACATATCAGAACAACAGATTATACCAACCATTCATCAGTTTCTGTATACGGCAATATTACTAGATAGATCCCTTCAAAGCATTACGTATTGTCAAAGAAGCAGAAAAGGGTATTTACCTCATTTAGTATATTCGTCGGAAGGTTTTCCAGGATATCGATCATTGATGAACTCTCAATATCTGTGGCAGTAGCTTTGTTGCCTTTGACGTGGATTCTCTCTTGCCCTTCTGATGATTCCGTTCGTCTGACTGACACTTCGATGTCTTGCAGGTTCTGTGTAGAACGCAACCATGCCCAGTCTCTGCACTCCCGAGGAAGGCCAAGGAACTTCAAGCATCTGATGCTGGTCAAGTGAGGCAGCGAAGTGACTGATGGCGGATCAGTGATGGTCAACTGCTGAAGGTTTGCGAGAGACTGGAGGCCAGCACCGAGTCTCTCTGGTAGATGAGATGTCAAGCGAGGAGTTTTGATTTCAATACATGTTACCTAATAAAGATTAACACGTGAAAAAAGTAATATCATAATTATATATTATCCTCAAGTATATGTTTCACAATAATATACTTTTAAAGAAACCACCAATCCATCAATCCTCAAAGCTGAGCCGCAAAAGTAGAGTAAATAAGACAAGGAAAATCATGTGATGCACATAATTACAGCCAATAAATAGTGACAGCTTGGTGTCTTGTGGTGGTGGGGGTATATTATCGGAGACTCACTGTATCTATTTAATTACTTATAAAGGATTATAATTGTATGTTGTCTGTATTGTTATGTATTTTCATTAAGGGGAATAACCAAACGTGCTTCATCCTGTATAGATCTACGCCAACGAGTGGGGAGTATTGCCCACAATCAAGAACAGGGATTACAATGTCGTGAGATCCCGAGTTTAATTCCTGTAAATGCCTACTTCGTTAGTCCTTCAGCATCTCAATCAATTCTCAATTATTTCTACATTGGTATTTGTTTAAGTACCATTGTTGAGTGATACATAGCCTTGTTCTATCGGCAGCATATGACTTGCATACTCCCCGGGAGATGAAAAAGAACGGAAAATCGAGTTTGTACTGCACTTGGTAATCATGGGTTATAATAGTGATATAGGTTTCAAATTGTGGTAGACTTGACTGCGCTGCATAAGCGGTCAAAAGTATTACATCTTGTTTTCTTTAGGATTTCGGTAGATTTATATTTTATTATAATAAGATCAAACAGCATAATATTACCCGCTTGACTTAACATGCTTAATTACAACTGTTTACATTTTACTTTGGCTAATGTTCATAGATGATGTGTCCCTTTGCTCCACCCCGATGTATCAGATTCTACAACAATTTTGATGAATGGAAAGGGGTGGCAGTATTCAATAGAATGTTAACCTTTAGAAAATTGGTCAACACAGTCATGCACTCGTAAATTAAATGCATTAGGGCCATTTTGCGACATTTCACTTCCTGCCTCCCCCTATTCTCTAGGCTAACAAAATAACTGCAATCGCCCCAATTGCATAATCACTACACATAATGCACCGTTTGAAAGGTATATAATGAGGCTTTATTGTGTCACCGATTTTGAGTATTCTTATTAAAACATACGAGAGATATGATCGATCACACTTGAGTTTCCGAACTTTTTTGGAGGGGTTTAGAATTGACAACATACGTTTACAAAAATTGTCATTTACCCCTTGAACACAAATGTATCAACCAGTCGTTAATCCCATTGATCCCACCGCCGCTAGAATAGAACGTTAGGTTTGATTTAAAAACGACTATCACGAAATGCTACTTTATTTGTTTATCTTTGGACACACCACTAATGAATATGTATCGTACAACGATATGCAAAATGGACAGATTAATTGATGTGTAAAACCCATTTTCCCTTTTTTTTAAACCCATTTTATGATCTATATTAAAACGTTCAAACAAATCGTATACTAAATGTTCGATTTTAGCATCACTAGCAAGATGTTGCAAATAATGGCATGCCTTTGTCTTGATCTCATCTGGCAGAGCTTTCATTCCCACCGCCGTGTAGAGAGTGGGTGATGTTAGTACCATAGACGCTGTAGGGACGAACCTATGTAGAATGGCAGACACGTTGCCTTGCAAATCCTGTGCCTCTGTAGACATGTCCATGATGATGCGAAATCGCTCGCTATCCTCCAGGAATGTAGATGACAGGATTGCACTCATAGCCTTAAGACAGGTCTCTGGATGTCTCCCCGCAGCAAATCGGAGAAGGTTTTCGTAGTCTTGTAGGGATTGTTCTTTGTTCACTAGAAACTTGTCCAACTGTGTGAATCCACTCTTTCTTAGAAAACGATTTGTGTTCACGTACCTCTCTGATACGTATTTACCTGCGAGATGTTCTTGAGCAGACTTATGGAAATATTCGATTTGCCTTAACACCGTTTGATTTGTATCTAAAGGATTAAATGTTGCATCGGGACTAGTTTCTGATATGATACCTAATATGAGTCCATTCGTTAAAGCTGTGGGATGCTTTTTGAAATCTTCAGGTGTAAACAACAGTCTGTTACTGTCTTCATCCAGTGCTCGTAGAGCTATCTTCCCGAGTTGTTGTTGTGTTTTGTTCAGCCACGCTTTGGTATATTTTTGTGTGTTCTTCTCTCTAATCTGATACCACAGATAGAGGAGGATTGCATTGAAAAGCTCGCTTTGCGTTTTTATGTTAGATAGCAAATTCTTTGGATAGTTCCATAGAGTGCAAGCCATCAAACAGAAAAGTGGAGTTGTTACTAACTCACTAAGTAAAGGGTTACCGTTCAAGAACTCTTTCAATCCATGTCCCGATGATGACTTATCGGCAAAGAAGTCATCAATGAAGTGTTGTACGTTGTCTACAGAAAACCCGTCTATCTCAATTTTGGCATAGTCTTTCGCGAGTTCACCCTGCTTGAAATCCTTTTCAAGATGAGGTCGAGTCGTGACGACCACTCTAGAGTGTGTCATATCCTTGTTCTGCAGAATAGCGATGATATTACTTTGCCGCTTGTTTTCTTTTGTTAAAATACTTCCTCTGAACTCGTCAAGTCCATCTAGAATGATCCAGCAAATGTCCTGATTTCTTCGAATGAATTGTTCAATACCTTTTGGAGTTAGATCGTCAACTTCATTAAGAAGGTCTCTTTGTATTGCTTCTCCAAGGGACTGATTTTGTATAAAGTCGCGAAGTCTAAGGATAAATAAGAGCGGTAAATCATTTAATGGGGTTCCCTGAACTTCATACGCCCAATCATAAGCCAGTTTTGCAACTGCGGTAGTTTTGCCCTTTCCCGCTGCAGCATATATTACGATTCGGTTTGGTAACACGTAGTTTATTTTAGTTGTGAATATATCATTTAACGACCCTTTAAGTAGCACCATATCTTGGTCTCCGCGAGTATTGTCATCGGCAACGTTCTTGTACATTGTGACTACTGTGTACACATCTTTCACATTGACGAGTTTTGTCTTATCCCCCGGCATTCTGTTCACGAGGCAGATTCCTCGCTTGTAGCGTTCAGCTAGCATATGGCGACATTTTCCGACGGTGAATTGTGATGTTATGGGACGATCCATGTATCCTACAATGAAATGAGAAACAAAAGAACAAAACATTTAGAGGGACTGATTAACATTGTCCAAATCCTAAAAATCAAACTGGAAAACTAGCAGTTCTCTCATACCTTGTTTTGTTCGTATTGACAAAAACAAGCAGGGAATGTCGGGTTTTTTCAAATTTCCCTTCCGTTACAAAGATATGAACAATTGAAGTTTTCAGATAATACAAATCCGTTGGAGTTTTGAACTGTGTACAAAGTGAGTGCTGTGAGTTAGTGAATATCACTTTACATGTTTGCTCATTACTCGGCCATATAATTCGTCCATTTGATGTCACATTTTTACACAATAGCCTGTTGTCATAATATATAACAACAATGTACATTATATTAACCAATCATCACTTTTTTGAAAATTTCAACACAGTTGTTGTACCCATGTATAGTGTATAGGCTACATGCAACGGGGGTGCTCATGCTTGTTGTGCGCAAATATCATGTCTTTGTTTTGTCTATTCAACCTTAAATGAATATAGAAGAATATGAATTACAACAAAACAATGATTGTCAGTAATGAGTTTTGTGTGGACATGTCTCCATATTCTCATGACGAACAATTGTTGAGTTGTTTACACTGTAATGCTAGAAGTCTCCCTAAGAATTTTGATAGTTTAAATATTTTGTTATCCTCGTTGAAATTTAGATTTTCAATAATTGGTATCACTGAAACATGGCTGACTGCTAGGTCCCCTCCTCTGTTTATGTTAGAGGGTTATAAGCAGGTACGTAATGACAGAGCAAATGGACGTGGTGGTGGTGTTCTCCTGTATATTTCTAACTTGTTAACATTTAAAGTGAGGCATGACTTGCGACTTAAAAGTAACAGTGCCGAATGTTTGTGTGTGGAGGTAGACCTTCCTAATGAGAAGAATATGATTGTTTGTGTTGTATATCGCCCAACAAATACAGATGTAAACTTCTTTTTAGATGATCTTGAATCTTTATTGGTTGATATTAATAAATTGAATAAATCTGTTTGTATTATGGGTGATTATAATATTGATATGTTATGTAATAACCCGAGTACCCTTCGCCTTCGAACTGTTTTGGAATCGAATGCCCTTGAAATATTGATTGATAAACCAACACGAATTAATGGTCAGTCGTTGACACTGTTGGATAATATTTTTGTGAAGACGGAAAAGGGTCATAGTCAGTCAGGTTTGTTCTATTGTGAAATATCCGACCATTTGCCAGTGTTTTGTGTATTCTATGATCATGTTATTAAGGGGTCACGGAAAAAATGAAATGATAGTAAGCGTAATTTTGATGAGACTAACATACTTAATTTGAATAATGCTTTATTTGAAGAAGAATGGGCTGATGTGATAGCTTGTGATAACGCTGAGCAGGCCTTTGAGTTCTTTTTGAGAAAATTTTCTTTTTATTTTGATAAGTATATACCCTTGGAACGCATAAGACTAAAGAAGGGGAGACAACCTTGGATTACAAAAGGAATTCTTCAATCTATTAAAAGGAGAAATGTTTTATATAAAAGGAGTTTAAAGAAATCGTCACTTGAGAATGTTGAGAAGTATAAGAAATATCGTAATAAATTGACATCCATTATAAGGTCTTCACGGAAATTGTTTTATTCGAGAAAATTTGAAAGTGCGAGCGGCAATATGTCCTCTACCTGGAGAGTTGTTAAAGACATTTTGTGTAAGCGCAACCGAATGGAAGCTCCTCAAAAAATTGTAAATGATGATAAAGAAATTGTTGATCCAGGAGATATTGCTAACGTATTTAATAATTATTTTGCTAATATTGGGCTTAATCAAGCAAGGAAAATAGATAGAAATGGGACAAATTACAAAGAGTACCTTGTTAATCCATCCCACGCAACTTTCTTTTTAAAGCCTGTGGATTCGTTTGAGATACTTGATATTGTATTTTCATTGAAAAATAGTAACTCTTGTGGGCACGATGAGATAAGTACTTCCTTTTTGAAACAGGTAATTGGGCTGATTTTAGTCCCCCTGGCACATATTTGTAATCTTTCTTTGGTTACTGGAGTATTTCCTTCTTTTTTTAAAGCTTGCTAAAGTTGTTCCTGTTCATAAAAAAGATAATGTTATGAATGTATGCAATTATAGACCAATTTCAATTTTGTCAAGTTTGTCAAAGTTATTAGAGAGAGTTGTTTATAATAGGTTCTATGCATTCTTAGACAAACATGAGTTGCTCAATCCAGACCAGTATGGCTTTCGTAAAGCACATTCAACTGACCTTGCTTTGCTAAACTTGTATGAGCGTGTATCACAAGCCCTTGCTGATCGCCAGCATGTGGTCGGAGTATTTATGGATTTGAGTAAAGCTTTTGACACTCCCGACCACTCAATCTTGTTGTGTAAATTGGAGCATTATGGAGTGAGGGGTATTGCTCTGAAATGGTTCTCTAGTTATTTATTTAACAGAAGGCAGTATACATGTTATAATTCTGTAAATTCTGATATTCTTGCTTTAAAATGCGGTGTCCCTCAAGGTTCTATTCTAGGACCGCTGTTGTTTCTTATTTATGTTAATGATATATGTAATGCATCTACAGCCTTACATTATATATTATTTGCAGACGATACAAGCATTTTCCTTTCTCATCGTGATATTCATACAGTCGAGACTAGAATTAATATTGAGCTTCCTAAGTTAACACAATGGTTTCGAAGTAATATGTTAGCTCTAAATGTATCCAAAACAAATTATATTCACTTTAAAGGAAGAAAGTTTTGTAATGAGCAACAATTAGTTGTTAGATTGAATAGTGTTGTATTGGAGAGAAAGGCATGTACTAAGTTACTTGGTGTTCATATTAATGAGAAGCTAGACTGGGATGACCACCGGAATAGTATAATGACTCCAATTTCTCGGAGTATTGGGATTTTATATAGAGTAAGATATCTTGTGTCTGACAAAATATTATTAATGATTTATAATTCCTTGATTTTGCCTTATATTTCGTATTGTAATATTCTGTGGGCTGTGTCAAAAAGAGTAACAGATGACATTCACTTGTTACAGAAAAAGGCTTTACGAATTTGTGCTGGAGTTGGTTATCGTGAGCACACAGATCCGTTGTTTGTTAGATTTAAATGTCTTAAAGTCTGTGAAATTAATTTTCTTCAAACCTCTTTATTTATGTATCGTTATAATAATAGCATTTTGCCTGCCTCGTTTACATCTATGTTTCTGAAAAACAATGCAATTCACTCTTATTCGACAAGACAAGCAGCAAACTTGCATTTGTTTAATCCACGTACAGTACTGGCACATAAATCAGTGAGACACACTGGTCCAGACGTTTGGAATTCTTTGTTAATTGAAACACGTAATTTGCCCACAATTTACTCTTTTAAAAATGCAGTCAAACGCATGCTCATTGCAAACGTGTTTGTGTAAGATATTTTGTTCAATCAGTTGGTTTGTTAATTCCTACGATAACATGTATTGTAGTATTCTAAACAAATATACCATGCACTGAGAGCCTCTAGTTGAAATTATGGATTCCGAGGTGACAGGAAAAGCACTATGTTCTGAGGGTCGTAGACCCGAAGAACATAGTGCTTTTTCTGTCACCGAGGAATCCATAATTTCACTAGTGGCTCGAAATAGTGCATGATATATTTGTTTTATATCCTTCGCATAATCATAATCATCGCAAAAACAAATGATTTCAATTCAATTAAAGAAAAATATAAAGAAAAACTAAACATTGATCATGGAACCATCACTGCACTGACTATGTTATGTTTGTGACACTGACCCCCTTTACGCAATAGTCCTAGCGCAGAGCGCGTATTGCGCTATCTTTCCATTCATGGTTACGCGCCATAACAACTAATGCGCACCCAAAGGCAAAACGCGCGCATCAAAGTGAATAATTAACCTGCTTTACATACTACACACGTGTAATTGTATGGAGAGAATACATTACACATGCAGCTAGTGCAGTGCACACCGTGGCCGATTGTAATGACGAATTAGTGTCACAACCACAGAAGGACAACGATGCACAATGTGCACCGTAATGTGCATAGTAATTTTTAAATTCGAATACCGATAAGTTATACATGAAATGCATCTCTAGAATATTCTTTGGAACTTATTGATATTCATGGTTGAAAATATGCTGTATTTCTTTTTTAAAAAACTCTTTGAGAAAACTCGTCGAGCATCTTTCGCAAGCTAAAACAAGACCTCTGCTCGCAGGGAAGTTTTATAACACGCATTTCTATGGGCTCAATTTGATCACCCAGCGTCTATGACGTCATTCATGGAATAGCATTTACTATTCCATGAATGACGTCACGCATAGCACATTTTTCTCCATGGGCATTACTATGTTTGGTCACATGACGCTATGTAGACCAATCACTGAACAGGATTTCATTCATGTAGGATATAATATATAATATATTTGTATCCGGGATTTGTATGTGTAATTCGGCATAACATGTAACTGTTAATTAATATAAGGCATCTTCACACCTGTCTCCCTCTCTCGACTCTCCCGCACTTTTTCTTTTCTCTCTCCGTTTCCCGTATTTCTCTTCCAGTATGGACTAGTACCTTTCTATCATGCCTGCTACATTTCTTCCTGCTCTAGAACATACTGTCTTAACTATCATCTTTCTCTTTCTTTCTTTCTCTCTACTTGTAAATAATGTTTTATATTTGTTGTTTGTATTACTTTTTTCTTGTATGTATTAATTTATGTTTATCTATGTTTTATGAATATTATGTAAAACTTGTAAATCTCAGGTATGGCATCACCTCAAGCTTCTAGCTTATATTGCTGACCTCTGTGTGTTTCTATCTCGATGTTATGACGGTTTATTTGTATGTACGAAATTGTTTACTGTGAGACATGCAGGAATAAATAAATAAATAAAATTAAAAAAAATAAGACAGGAAAGCGACTCCTGAATACAGGAATGATAACGGAGTAATATAACAGTTCAAAATATATGATTCCGATATTGTGGCCCTGAAGGGACATCGCGAACCTTGAACTTTCAAGCGATATTTACGACGAAATATGCAACGTCGTCGACATTTGCCGACGGTGAATTGTGACGTTATCACACGACCTTTACTGCCTCTAAGCAGATAGGAAATAAACAGAACAACAAATTAATGTTAAAAACATATAATGTATATAATGTATCAATAATACATGCATACTTGTATTCTCCAATCAACTGTATTTTTAAAACTTATTTGAGAAACACGTGATCGCTTGCTAGTCTACATAATTTAAAATGAAACAAATATCAATATTGTGTTAATGTGGCGCATTGTAACCAGAATGCACTTCTTAGCGATCTAATTAAGCAATTCATTTTTGTATAACATTATTTGAATTGCAATACTAGCACAGTGACAATTGCGGTTTGTTTGTGTTGATGTCCTTACATAAAATATTCGTGGTAAATTAGATTGACAAGACCAGTAACAACAACAAATGCAAACTTGTAAGTGGCACTTATTTTGAACATTATGTATCAATCATGTCAATCAGAGAAGTATTAGCAAGAGGCAAGACAAGTTGTACTTCAGGGGTAAAAATGCCACATAACACGGTTTTGTAATACAGTCAAACCTGTCTATAGTGGCCACCCAAGTGAGTCAAGAATTGTGGCCACTGTACACAGGTGGCCATTATAGACAGGTTAAATAGCACTGTTTTTCCATGCAGGAGATAACTTTTGTTGGCCACTATAGACAGGTTGGCTGCTATAGACAGGTGGCCGCTGAGACAGTTTTAACTGTATTTGTAATTTATTGTGGAATATCTTGTACTACTAACACTCCATGTACTTTATTAAATTGGAATATCTCATCGAGACCTAAATTGATCATGACAATGTTGGGAAATAACATACCTTCAACCCGAGATGATGATATCGAAGTTCTGTCCGGTGACAGCTGCAGAAGGGAAGACAGTCCAACCTTCTCCAAAATAACCACTAGTGCCTCCCTCTGCTCAGGTCCAGCCCCATGCTTCGTCTTCCACGCTATGAGAACCTCCGTCGCTGCCTTTGTGGTGTCCTTCATATGTTTGTCCAACGCGTTGTTGACCTCCGTGTAGGTAAACCCGAGTGCGACGCCTAGAATATGAAGCTTGTCATGTGGTACTTGTCTGGCTAGGTTCAGGATGACGTCATCGGCAAGGCGCTCTGTAGATGCAGTGGTCCTGTGATGATCGAATAAATAAACGTGATAACCAACAAGGGGAAAGAAACAGTTTTGATCAGCTTCGCAAGGGTTAATGACACCATGGTGACAAATAATGTACAGCCCTTGAGGTACACATCTGTTTCAAGCATATAACGGATTACTCCGGGCATGAATTAGTTATTGGCTATCGAAATATGCAGAATAAGAGCCATAATTGGTGAAAGTAAGATTTAAATCGGACAAGAAAAACGTGAGATATGCAATCGTTTCCAACTTTTCCACCGAATAGAGAGCGACTCGACATTTTACCTTGATGATAAAAAAACACACTCATATCTCATTGTTGGGTACTGTGGATTATTACGAGCAGATCTGTTTATTAAGATTATACCTGTTTTTAAACCGATTTTGATAACATAGAGGTTATTTTGTCATTAAAGTGTATGCCCTTCCATATTTGACACTGTATTTCGACACTGTATTCCATTACCTCACACTCCCCTTCCGTAATGTTTCAGATTGCTCTGCATCGCGTGAATATGGCGCCACGCCGCTCCGTGACGTATGTATTTAAAATTGTGCGCATCTTTTACAACCAGATTTGCGATAATCGGACCTACTAATACGATGTCAAGTGACCCTTTGTATTTTCATGTTAGCCATAAATTGCCAAGAGCCAAGTTCGAATGCAATCAAGACCCGCATGGTATGTCCTTCATGAAGGAATTCAATCCACACTGATCCTCTTTTACAAGGATTAAATATGTACATTATTTGGTCGGGTTTTAAATTAGTCTGTAGCGTCATATGTATTCGAGGAGATTATGCTCCCCTAGAAGTTCCGTTGGAATTAAACATAAATTCGTGGATTGTAACTGTCCCCCAGTGATCTCAACAATGTCAAGCTGATTTGAGTACTTATAAACATGGTGCTTTTTAATTGGTATAATTATGAGCATAATACACCATTTGTTTTTGCAACATGTTGACTCCAACATTACTTTATATATGTTGCTAACTGAGTAGGCAAATGGGCTCCAGTCTGTATCATAGATCAAAGGATAAGTGGACACGCCCCCCCCCCCCCCCCCCCCCACCCCACTCCACTTTGGGTAATTCCTGCTCCCCCTGGAGCCCTTTCGTGTGGGAATACACACACAATAACTACATGAATCATTTGCCCTCGCTGTCCCTCGTTGGAAACACTTCACCCCTGTCTTGTTTAGCCAGTGATTGTGTATAGTCTACGCAGGGGTACGTTAAAGGGGACCACCAGGCAAAGAACAACACATTATTATATATTTTGGTACCGTTTTGCGATATCAAATAGATACCCAACATTTTGCAAAGGGTTGTGTAATTCATAAACAAAGCAACTAATTTCCACCACTTACGGAACCACTGCTATTTCCTGGTTCCATACGGGCCAACCATTTGCGAGTGCGCCAATGCTATTCACTCGCACGCGTCGTTTGTAAACAATATATTCCCGGGCGATTCGTTCGCTCTGCGTAATTCAGACCGCATGAACGCATGCCTTAGAATGGGGATGCGTTTCCATTTTTTTTCTTCTTTTTCTGGAAACATATTTTTGTGAACTTGTTGATGGAATGGAATACTAAAGATGTTACCTTTCTTTAATAAGAATATTATTTTTTGGTGGTGGTACCCTTTAATATGCTAAATCGAATAGTATGACTCACCTGGTAGGAGATGTTCCTGCGGCCGTTGCCATGGTGAGTACTGTCCTAGACTTCGTGTCAGCGATAACTTGGTGTTGACTGGAAAGAATAAGAAAAAACATGTCTTTCAATCACAAACAGTTTACTGTAATACACTAGTTGAGCAATCAGGTATGGGCATTATATGGATCTAGTAACTTTCTTGACATGTGCAATAAATGACGAATGGTTGCCCAATGACTATTGTTAGCAAATTTCACGTTAGATCAATGAGTTATACAAAAGAGTGATGAGCAAAAATTCTAGCAAATATTCGGGACACCAAATAATATACTAGGAACACATTATACCATTATAGTAGAGAATTTATGAATCCGAACATTTCAATCAGAAATGTGTTGGTTTAATGAAAGAGAAATCCCCTCCCCCCCCCCCCCCCACCCCGCCCCAAACAAAAACAAACGCCATCAACCCCTGAGAGAAATGTGCTCTTACGCCTCTGCTGACCGGTGCATTTTCATGAACGTCCGAGCAGATTTCAGAGTCATAGAGATGGTGCCAAAAGTGAGAGAAAGGAAATAATTTCGGTTATATGCGTCCATTGGTCGATACCATGTTGCCAGATTTATGTCCTAATGACTTGTATCATGCCTCTTGTTTTCCCTAGCGACTGTTATCAATAGCTTATTTGACGGGATAAATTTGAGTATTAAGGTTCGATTAGACATATCTAAATTAATACATACGTACCATTTTAGCTAAGGATAATAACTGACATTCTTCAGTTAGTTCAACCTTAGCATGTTCCAAATTTATTCAGCTATAAACTGTGTTCTCTTTGTCATGTTTGTGGAACATGTGGTCGTGCAGTGTGCGGAACAAAACTAGTTTATAAACTACATAAATTAATTACATTTAACAGCATAATTGTCGAATAGTTGTACGAAGAATAACATACGTCCATCGACTTCGCGTATATTTTTTTTTGTTTTACACAACGCAAAGTCGTATTGTGTAATAGTGCAAAGACTGTACCAAAAAAACTTAGCTAAGCTAGATCAATATAATCCAAGAATGTAAAAAAGGAAAATAGTATTTTATCATTCCAGGGGAAACAAACACATCGCAACGTCGTTAAATGTAATAGTAAACAAATAATCATATTGCTTTCCCAATTCAGGATCCAATTATTTGTCCCTAAACGATGACAAATTAAGCATAACTTTTAATTTCACATTTGACTAAATTAGGAGAGATTATTTTATAAAGATATATGGATGGACCTTATACTATCTAGTTATTTCATACACCAAACAAGAACTTGCTCGCGAATTAAACGAATACATTTTCCTTATTTATGTATACTTAGGTTTATTCAAATGTAAAGAGTAGAGTTTTGAAAAGGCGTTTTATTTAAATTATTCCATGGCGGACTCCCCCCCCCCCCCTCCACTCCCTAACACAAAACAAAAAGACACAGACAAAACACACAACGAAAACAAACAAACCAACGGACTACTACACGCGCATCACTAACCAAAGCAACGGAGTGCACGACAGCATAAGACAATGTGCAGGAATATGCTTACCGTCGTCAGGTCAGCTGCAAACTCGTTGATTTCAAAAGATGAATTCCAATGTGTTTTTTTTTTATCAGGTCTGGATCAGGATATCACACAGCAGAACAGCAATTAAGAAAGCCAGAATTAATTTGCTTACAACTTTAAACACATATCCAGTTGAGCTACAATACAATTTAGCGTGTCGCATTGAAACAAAATGTGAAGAAGTATTTGGTTCACCCTTTTTTCAACCCAACTTCAAAATTGTTCATTACAGTTTGTTAATCAAAATCGAGTTAGAGAGTCTCAAAAATATAACACAAATTAAGAAATCCAGATTACCAAACACATTTAGACTAGTTGCAGTACAGTCGGAAGTACGGTATTTGACAATAAATTCTTCACAAAAAAGCGAAGGAGAATTTCAACTTCTTTGGTTATTTGTTTAATTCCTTCGAATGATTTGCATGCATTTAATATGATGACGCACGCATCACTATAATTTGGCAACCCTGCACGCGTTGGTCTTGAGTTGAAATGAGCAATACAATTTTTCGGCCGCCTGCATGAACATATAAAATGGCGGAAACACTGATGCAATGGGCGGGATCGCATGCAGCGTCGACTGAGATTTGCTTAACTCTTCACGTGTTTGTTGTTCACATGTACTATATACTTATAAGAATCTACAGAGCAACATGATATATCTAAGGGTTAAAGGGTTAATTGCATATCTCCTAACCAATCAGGACTGCGTGAATGATGTCTTACTTTGTGAGCGGTAAATCAATATCATACACAAATACAGGGGCGTGTAGCGAATATTTAACTCTTTGCATACAGCACCTACGGACGGTGAGTGATTGTTAACGTGCATTATGTGTTGTATAATTGATTTGCAATGAACCTAGATAGCAGGTAGTCAATAATCGTGGGACGCTTTACACAATTTTATCAAATCTGGAACTGAGCCAGGTTGATTATGATTTATGGGTCTCTTCATACAAACATCTCCAATCTTCCTCCCCCATTATCTGCATAAAGTTTACAAAGTACCGTCTGTATTTTTTGATGCAACGAGTCTAGCAGTGTAATATTATGGTAATTTGTCAGTAATCATGTGATGCTTTGGAAAAAAAGTTTATCAACATATTGTAGTGGGCCATGACGTATGGGATCTCTTTACACAAACATCTCCAATCGTCCTCCTTCAATCACTGCGTACAGTTTGCTGACCTAAACAAGGAGCTGTTCTCACACACGATATTTAGGGAACAGTTAGATTTGATATTATTACACGAGCAACGTTACTTAATACATGTCCAATAAGTACGAATTTACAATATGCTTAGACCGGGAATCAAAGATTGGTCTCTATTCCCAGCTCCGAAGATTAATGGCCACTCGGTGACAGTTATACGATTTGAATGTCAACCATGTGCCGTCTAAAGCCGGAGAGCTTCAAACAACATGTTCATGTATTTAGTTGTATGAATCTTTCTTGAAGTGTAGGTAGCTGCACATTTAAATCCAAGGTCGAATCTGTATTGATATGGAATTACACTTATCAAACCATAATTATAATAATAACAATACCTATATTCAAGATTTATACTGCGCCTTATACGATTAAGCATTATCTCTTAGCTCTTTATAGTGTTTTTTTTATCGGTCATCAGATAACCATTCATTGTCAACCTGCACTGTAAGTGCCCTTTTAGAACTCCCCGGGGAGTACTCTAACCAGACAACCTATCATATCTACTCACATTGAAACATGTAAATCAAGCAATACATAATCGCATGATCTGAAATGTCCACGGCTCGATCCCGTGTCTTCAGTTTGACACCTACGATTAAAGGGATTAGTAACTTTGTTGACATGTGCAAAAGGTAATGAAGGGTTGATGCAATGTATATAGTTGTTGTCTTCTATGTCCACAGGGTATTGTGTGAAAATTTCAAGTCAAATGGACAGTGCATGGCCAAGTAATGAGTGAAAATGCAAATTGATATTCACTAACTCACTGCACTCACTTTGAACACAGAAGGAAAAACTCCGGGAGAGTTTTTCTTATCTGAATACTTCGATCGTACATATCTTTGTAAGGAAAATTTGAAAAACCGAAACCGGTCCCATGATTTTATTGTTAATACGAATACAACAAGGTATGAGGGAATCGCTAGAATTACAATTTTATTTTGAAGATTTGGAAAATGAAACCGATGTCAACGGAGTCCTCATGGTTTACAATGACTCTAGTATTTGTAGTGGAACTACATATTTTATCAGAAACAGTTTTAGATGAAATTTGTTTGTTTTCATCGCTGTGCATAATACCCTTTTACGTAGACCACATAACATATTTGTAAAGTCAACTTCATCCCCATCCATGCAGCCCAAGGTTCCCGGGTCAATCGGATATGTAGATCATAAGACAATAGTTTACTGTAGCTCTCTTTATCAGCACAATTAACTCCTGTATATAATATAGTATTCATATGAATCTAATTATACAGCGTTGAAGTACGTCTCCTTTGGTTGTTATAGAAAAAACAAAGACTGCATTTGACCGTTGTGGGATACGTTATAATTATTATGTTTAAACTTTACTTTATCAACATACATTTTGATGGACAGGGTGGCAAGCTAGATCAGATAGGTGTAACCTAAAACAATCGAGAACTTTGGATCCGTCTACCAGCCTATCAGCCTATTGGACTCCTGTTTAAGATAAGACGAATATAATTAGCAACCGTTGAAGTGCCATTTTGTTATCCTTCTATCCAATATATATTGCATATTAACGTTAAGAATAATATTTTGAAATCCAACCTCATCCCTATCAATTATATTAAAGTTGCGCGGACAAGACATATAGAGGGCCGGGGAAAAATTACTCAGCCGCCCGCATTGCGCTTCGTCTTGACCGTCAACTAGGCTAGAACAAACGTGCTGCTAAAATGGGATACCATCAGTTTGTACAGACGGCGCGTCTCTATTTGAAGAGCTTATTTCCAAAAGGGGCTATATCTACTTTTTCAATTTCAGAGAAAATCAGGTTTCTTTCTCGAACTGTGTACACGTGCCTACGGGAATATGAATATTGAACGTTCCATATTTTTATTTTGATCTCAAAATTCATCCTAAAATTCAGATTTCTAGATAGCTACGTAGCTTATTAATGCGCTGATATCGTTAACTCATTTTTTTTAAATGGAAAGTAGATATAGCCCCTTTTGGAATTAAAGGGGTAGTCCGGGCCTGATAAAACCATTCGTTATTTGAATAAGCAGAATAAGAGGCATAATTGGTGAAAATTTGATCAAAATCGGACAAGAAACACGGGAGTTATACCGATTTGAACATCATGTAGTAATGAGCGATCGTTTCAAAATTGCCGCCATATGCAACATCATTGACGAGCAACTCGCCATGCCTTTAGTACATGAAAATACACTTATTTCTCATTTTCGTTGCTAAAAATTAATTTTTCTCTGCTTGTTTTCACGAATTCATAGAATAATATCGATGGGCCAACCTCTTTGGAATTTGTAAGCTCATAAATTTGCTTTGTTATTAAGAAAATTTAATTTTTTTAAAATTTCCATGTAGAAGTCAAAATGGCTGCAGCTCGCAAGTGACGTCACGATCGATAGCAATTGCGAACGATACTAAAAATCGGAGCAAAGTTCATCCTGTCATAACTTTTTTATTGCTCCACCGTTTTGACTCAGATTTTCGATCATGATTCTTCATATTCACTTCATTTTATAGCAAACATCACATTTCTGGGGTGGAATTCCCCTTTAAGCTCTTCATTTGCATTGTCCGCCCCACTTTAAGCAGGCCTGGATGACTGGGTCAATGTGATGGGTGGAGCTTAAAGCATTGGGCACATTGGACAATATCTATACACACAATTTGTCTCTCTTGTCTTAGATACTACAATAGTAATACGTAGTTGTTGAAATACCATGTTGTGATATATATATTCCAATTATAATACATTGGACAGCTAGCCATGAGTAATACCTTGGAAGTCAAGATCATCCCGTCCGTGCACGTGCAAGCTAATGTAGCCGGGTTAAGATAAGACGTCTTTATTTTGAATACGTTGAACTACAATACTATTAATTTTGATTTTCCTACATATTATGTGTAAATAGTTTAAAATCATGCTGACAAGTTGCTTAGATATGTGCAATATCTGCATCCAATTCAGATATTGCAATTGCCATCTGTATTGTATGCAACGAGTGTAGCGGAGTAAGATAGTAATTTTACAGTTAGCATGTGATCTGGGGTCTCTTCAAACAAACATTTACATTCTCTGCGTACAGTGTGCTGACCTGAAAATAAGCTGCTTTCATACACTCAAGCAACAATTAGATATAATAATAATAATAAAGATCTCGATTTATATAGCGCCTAATATGATTGATAATCATCTCTAAGCGCTTTACAATGATATATATTACCCCCGGTCATAGGATACAATGCAAACCAGCACACATTGTGTGCACCATCTCCACTCCCTGGGGAGCATTCCTTCCAAGCGCTCATGGGCTCAAGAAGATCGTTCACATAAAGGCTTTCACCTCCTACCGGGTCCCCATTTATACACCTGGGTAGAGAGCAGCAATTGTGGATAAATTGTCTTGCCGAAGGACAAAGGCAGTGGGCCGGGTTCGAACCCGGGATCTCATGCTCGGAAAGGATACATTGGTTAACCAACAATAGGTTCATGATATTAGTCATTACATGTTCGATATGGAAATAATGAGGAATCGAACCCTGGTCTCTATTCTAAGTTTCGGAGATCCAAGTGGTGACTACTTGGTTATAGTTGTGAGTTTGATGGTCAGCCAGTCGCCGTCTATAAAACCCAGGTATCTTCAAACACCATGTTTATGTATGTATTTCATTGTATTAATCTTTCTTGAAGTTTAGGTAGCTACAAATTGACCTCGTGTCAAATGTATTAACATTAATCAAACCATAACTATGATGATAAGAAATACGTATACGGTAGTTTCGATTTATACAGCGCCTTATTTGATTGAGCATCATCTCTTAGCGCTTATATAGTCTTATTATCCCGGTCATCGGATACATAGCAATTGTCAAACTGCATTGTAAGTGCCCTTTTATAACTACCCAGGGATTACTCTAGCCAAGCAACCTATCATAGGTGCTCACATTCATAAGACTCGATCCCGTGTCTTCAGTTTGGAACCCTACGCTGTAACTGCTTACAAATTAATCTTTTATATATAAAGGAACTGAACATTTCATCAGAAACCATTTTAGGTAGTCGTTTTGAACGTGAATATTGCTTTCTGTGTGTTTTGATCGGTCTAAATAATTATAATACTACAATTTTACGCAAATAATGTTGAAAGTCAACTTCACCCTCATCCATGCAGCTTTAGGTTACTGGATCAATAGGATAAGTTGAGCATAAGACAACAACGAACTTTGTCTTTCTCTATCAGCGCAATGAACTCCTGAATATAATATGTATGCAGATTACTATAATTAGAAGTCGTTTAATTACCATCCCTTTCCCATCATACAAACACTTGACCGTTGTACGTTGAGATAAATATTTAGAAACTGAACTGTATCGACATGGATTTTTCTGGCCAGATGCCAATCCAGATGAGATTGGTTCAAACTAAAAACAAGTACTTTGGATCTTTGTATCAGCCCTATTTTGCTCTTGTCTAATACAATACAAATGTAATTAGCAATCGTTCAAGTGCCATTTTGTTATCTTTCTATCAAATATATATTTGCATAATATTGGACCGTTTAAAGGTATGATTCATATTTTGAAAGTCAACTTCATCCCTATCAAGTATGCTGACCTTGGGTGCCTTGGTCGATGAGGTAGGTGTAGCCTAACACATTGGACACCTTTGACTCCTTATATAAACACAATTTGTCTATCTTGTCTTAGATACTACCAAACTAATTTGCAGTCGTTGTAGTGCCATGTGTTGATCTATATATCCCAATAGTGTATTTTACATTTGACAGTTTATCATGCGTAATACATTAAGAGTCAATGACCCGCCCGTACACATGCAGACCAAAGAAGCCGCGTAGACAGATAAGAGGACTTTATTTTGAATACGGTGAAGTACAGTAATATTTGATTTTCCTATCTATTGTGTGTGTAAATACCCTCATATCATTCTGGAACGTTGCTCAGATATGTAATTACATGCGTACGTATTGCGATGGGGGGGGGGGGGCTTGAAAAGACCATCCCTTGACATTAACACGCAAGTTATGTTTAGTCCAATCATAAGCGGTAATGAAATAATAGGTGGTTATTATCATCTGTTGAACGGTGGTCAAATAGCAGTAAGTTCTTGATCATTACCATCATCATCATCTCTATTATTACCAAATTTGCATTATCATATTCAAGTTTATCGTAAACATTATGATAGTGATCACCACCGTTGCTATCACCATCTTGTTCACTATCATCATTAACACAATCAGCATCATTACCATCATCTACCCTGAGGTTCCCCACTACCATCATCGTTATCAGCATTACATCCACATAATCATCATCATCATCACTATCAACAATACCATACTCATCATCTCAATCTTCATCGTCTTCGTCATCATCATCATCACCGACAATTCATCGATATCATAATCATCATCATAATTATCATCATAATCATCATCATCATCATCATCATTCTCATCATCATCATCTTAACTTCATCATCATTTTAATCGTCATGATCATCACCCTCATCAACGGTGATCATCATCATCACCAGCATCATCATAATCATATTCATCATCATCATCATCATTATCATCATCATCATCATCATCATCATCATCATCATCATCATCATCATCACTATCAGTATTCCTTTCATTACCCCCATCCTCCCGATACCACGTATTTAATCCTATCCACATGTATTCGAATTAATTAGCCGTTACGAATTAACCTCAAGTCTTTCTACGGCGGCGGGGGGGGGGGGGGGGGGGGGGGGGGTCGAGGGGGCATTATGCCCCCCGTCCCTTCCCTAACGATCTCCGTAAAAATGTGCACGCATGTTAAGTGAAGTGTATATAATACAATAGTACTTTAACTTGTTTCAAAAATGAATAAATTTGCATATTTATGGTAATTTATGCAAATGAAGCCATTCAATTCATATTTTTACCAATAAATCATACATTCTTTATAGTCATAGTGTTATTACAAGCATCACCACACAATACCACCCAAATAAGCTCAAGCATATACATACTCGAACTCAGCTTTACCAGAACTCCTACTTCCCACAAACTGTAACAGCATGGAATGCGCTCCCCAAAAATATCTTGGCTTCTACATCACTAGGAGCCTTTGCGGGAGCAGTTGCCTCAATCGGCAATTAATGGGACACCTCACCGGTTCCCCTCGACTCTACGTCCTGACGGATGGACCCTGTCGAGTACCCAAGTAGAAGTAGAAGTAGAAAACACATTTTACGT
Organism: Echinarachnius parma; assembly: GCA_037951105.1. NCBI lineage: Eukaryota > Metazoa > Echinodermata > Echinoidea > Clypeasteroida > Echinarachniidae > Echinarachnius > Echinarachnius parma. The sequence continues at coordinate 33,260 of JBAMJV010004992.1, forward strand.
ACAGCAGCCTTGGAAGTAGTTGTCAATTTAAAAGTAAACAGGACACTCAATACTGCCACATTGAATAATGGAATACTTGGCATTATGCAATAATTATACACAAAGTTGTACAGTGGTTTGTTAAGAAAACGTCTCGAATGACATAGGTACATCGTTCACACGAGAACAGGTATTGACCTTAGTCTTGTCATTCCTAACATGTTGCATAAGCGTTACGTGGTCGTTATCATTACTGTTAAGTTGCACTCTTGGATCAAACTGACATAACATGACGCAGATAAACAGGTAAACGAAAAATTTACTGTCTATGTCAACCTTATGAGTATGCCACATTATAACTGATTAACTGATTAATACTACAGTACAATATGTTGCAAACACTTTATCCACGTGACATATATGTGACAGCATTGCGACAGATATTGTTTGAACTCCCGCCACCCCCGCCCCCCTTATTATAATTGGTCTCGAGACGACATTTGAGCAGTCTCGGCCGTCGTTATTGATGATCTAAGCCGCGACAAGTGTGAAAAACCATGGTCTGAAAAATGTCGACAAATCGTGGTCTAGGCTTCATAAAAAATCACGACAACCCCGCCCCCGCCCCCCCCCCCCCCCCCCCCCCCCCCGCTTACATAATTCTCAACCAATTGTTCTTGGTCTGGGCCTCGATAATGTTGGAAACGACCTGGTCTTGGTATCGGTATCGACTTGGAAAATGTTTTACGACAACCCACAACCCCGGTCTGGAACATTTTGGACCGGACCTGGTTTCGGTTTCGAATATATTGAAGGTACTCGGTCTCGGCTTCGAACATTTTTTACGACAACCCTCCACCCCCAACCCCCCCCCCCCCTCCCCTCCGTGACATAATTGTGTTTCTGAGGAAATAACCCCCCCCCCCTTCACAAATTCATGGGTACGCCTGCATACTCATCATACATTTAATTGTACAACTACATACTCTTCTTAAAATGCACCAATACAAGTGGGAAGCAACGCAATTTGTATTGGCAAGATGAAATACAGCACAGATTATATTCGTACACATTCAATTTCAGATGGCTAAACATTAATTGAATCGACTTTACTCGCGTGATTTTCGACATCCCAGTAAGTTGGCGCCACCTAGCGGGCTACGAGCGTATTACTCATAACTAGTGCACTGCCATAACTGCTCTAATTGCTAGTTTCCTATTCGTCATTAAACAATTACTTGATAATCTATACCGAGGCCACTGAAGCCCTCTATATGTGCATGTAGGCATATAATAATAATAATGTTAATGTTTCGATTTATATAGCGCCTAATATGATTGATAATCATCTATAAGCGCTTTACAATGATAATATTACCCCCGGTCATAGGATATAATGCAAACCAGCACACATTGTGTGCACCATCTCCACTCCCTGGGGAGCATTCCTTCCAAGCGCTCATGGGCTCAAGAAGATCGTTCACATAAGGCTTTCACCTCCTACCGGGTCCCCATTTACATTTATACACCTGGGTAGAGAGCAGCAATTGTGGATAAATATGACCTATGACCTACCCGACGTCATATGCCTACTAATCGGATCATATATTTTGAGGCCAAATCATCTCGTTTCATTGAGAAATCATCTATAATTTTGGGACTTTAATAACTCTTACTTGTACAAGGCGGGGTTGTATCGGCCTCCGAATGATTTTGTTAGATAAATCAGTGCTTTTAACATTTTGTCATATCATCATCACTATTTTAATAATTGATATACCGTAGTAAGAGTAGTATTGGTATTATTATCATCATCAGTATCAACATCATCATCATTATTATCATCATCATTATCATCATCATCACCATCATTAACATCAAGTATGAAATATCATCATAATTTTCATCATTATCATCATTATCACCATCATCATCATCATCATCATCATTATCATCATCATCATTATCATCATTATCATCATTATCATCATCATCATCATTATCATCATCATCATCATCATCATTATCATCATCATTATCATCCTCATAGTCATCATCATCATCATTACCATCCTCCACACCATCTTCCTTTCCTCCAGTTCACAAGTTTTTATTTAAAACAAACGTTCTGTTATATTAACCCTCATCTATTCTGTATCCCATTCATGTATGGTATATTATATTATACGTTGTATTAGTTTGCTGCTTAGTCGTCTTGAAAGCAATTATACCTTGTTATATCCCTTCTATGAATATTCATGAGTATTCTCGAAACGTGATTGGTCAATTGGGGCTCTCACAATAAAGATTATTTCCACTATAAATCTGAAATCGGGGAATATTTTTCACTATCTTTGCCGATAGCAGAAATAGCAAGCATATCATATTGAGCCCATAGAGATGCGTGTTATAAAACTTCCCTGCGAGCAGAGGTCTTGTTTTAGCTTGCGAAAGATGCTCGACGAGATTTCCCAAAGAGTAATTTAAAACGAAATACAGAATATTTTCACCCGTGAATATCAACAAGTTCCACAAAATATTCTAGAGATGCATTTCATGTATAACATGGCGGTTTTCGAAGTAAACAATTTCGAAAATGGTGCACATTTTGCATCGTTGTCCTTCCATGGTCGTGACAGTAATTCATTTCATTTAATTTCATTTCATGTAATGTATGCTGTACGTACGAATAGCTGTTTTCCCATATTCAATTACACACGTGTGACGTACGTGTATGTAAAGCGGGTTAATTATTCACTTTGATGCGCACGTTTTGCATTTGTGTGCGCATTAGTTGTTAATGCGCGTATAAACCATAAATGGAAACATAGCGCAATATAATTGCGCTAAGGGGGCCAGTGTCACAAACAGAACATAGTGCAGTGATGGTTCTATGATCAATGGTTTGTTTTTCCTTTATAATACTTAAGTTTAATTGAAATCATTTATTTGTGCGATGATTATAATCATGCGTAGGATATATAGCAAACAGAAGGGATATAAAACAAATATACCAAGCTTTTAGTTCAAAAGTATAGTGGAATTATATATCTTCGGAGGGACTGGCATAGTTACTATTTTTGTCCTCGGGGCTTCGCCCCTCGGAAAAAATAGTTCTATGCCAGTCCCTCCTCAGATATATAATTCCACTATACTTTCTCACAGCTTGGTATATTTGTATATTATACAACAACGGAAACGAATGCAGCCACATTTCATATTGTCATTTATAATTCATATTTATTGCACATTCGTATTGTAATATCCTCCACACAACAATGATAAAAACGTGATGTACAATAATACACACAATGCATATGTTATGCATGAGTCTGATCAAATTTATATAAACTCTAACATAGAGAAGATATACAAACTGATCAATGTCACATCATTAAATACATTTATATTATACCAGCAGACTAAACACAGATAAACACATCCACGTACTCTATAGGCGTGTATGATGCATATTCAATTATTATTTCTTTCATAAACGACTAAGCAGATTAGATCAGATATAAGAAGAAATCCCTTTTTGTGTGGTTAGCATCACCACACGGTTGGATATAACCATATCATTGATTGTCGGACTACAAACATTTAATAATCGGACATGTATTAAAGTAGGAAAGTCCCAAGTTTCCGCGTTCGAGGTTACATACAAGATGGATGATATTTGGAAACGACCGCTAGATGGCGGCAAAGCAAAATAAGTGCGTCCAGTTTACTTGAGTGATCTGTCGACATCACAGCCGAGTATTGCGTATCACTCGTCCAGTAAAGTTATTGATCCATAGTGGGTTTGGCGCCACCTACCGGGCTAGGAGCGTATAACTCACAATTAGTCCGAGAGGGAAATCAAATCACCTCACTCCAAACTGCACAAAGTCTAAAATCATATCACCTACAAAACACGGTCCTAGAATGGTAGCAATCAAACCATTTATATAAAGAGCTTGATTCCAAAAGGCGCTAAATCCACCTGTTTTAACTTCGGAGAAAGGCATGTTTATTTGCTCAACTTTGTACACATGCCTGCGGGAATAATTATGAACATTACACGTTATTTATTGTCATGTTGACTGTGTAATTTGTCCTACAAATTTGGATTACTAGCAAGCTACGTTGCTTATTAAAGTACTGATGTCGTTAGCTCAATTTGTATGGAAAATGAACTTAGCGCTTTTTAGAACTAAGCTCTTCAAAGTCATGTAGGCATATCTCCTACCCGCTAGATGCTTACATAGAGGCATTGTGACACGTTATGGGATTGAGAGGCATTCGACACAGTCCTAGATGGTGGCGTTTAAACCATTTATAATCATGTCGGCATATCCCCTACCCGTCATAAAACACTGCCCTATATATAGCGGCAATAAAACCTCTACCCGTCATAATATGCCTACATAGAGGCATCGGGACACATTATGGGATTTAAAAGCAAGCATTCTAATCCGCATGATATATACGATATAAGACCAAACTAGCGTCTCTCACTTTTTAGCTGCCAGATAAATTCACTGACGTTATTTCCGCTGACGGGCGAAACAAACAAGCATTTGCGATGAGACATTGGCGAAATATCAGTGAAACATAATCCTACATGTTGTGGCATATTATATTATACGACTCTCAGCAAAATTATGATCGGCAATGCAAACACAATCACTACAAATCAGGTTCGGCATATTTCTGATTTGTGTAATAACCAATATTAATTCATGATACCGATACACATTCACGTAGTACCATGGACATGCCAAATCACCATTAGTATAAACACCCATATAGGCCAACAGCATTAAACATAATGTATACCATCAGTCAGTAACGTTATAATAACAAACGCATTATTTCTGTTCCGAAGAAAAGTAAAGTCACTCCAGGTTACTTAATTATAATTCCTTTTATAAAAGAGTTACAGTACTAATCTCCATCAATTACTCTGTACTATTTAAAATTACAGGTAAAACGTGTATTTATATTTATCTTTTCATAATAATTCATGAATCATGAATTAATATGTATAACAGTAATTATAACCGAACATATAGATACATTAGTTACAAATATATACCTCCAACATGCACGTATTGGACGTTAGATAAATGTGCAAATGAACTGCAGGGATGTTTACACCTTGACAACATATGCCAAAAAGAATCAATACATTGTGTATTTCTACGATCCATTATGTCCCCTCAAAGATGGGTAAAAGTTCCAAATTTATTTTATACCCGTTCCCTTCGAGATTCTGAAATCTCTGTATAGACTGTGTACATATAACCCACCCGGTTCCCGTAGTCAAGGAGTTGTAGAAAGATATCTGGCAACGTGTTGCCATATCTGTGTACACAGTTGGAAAGCTCCCAGGGAGATTTTCAAAGGTAGATATTTAAATCATAAATATTTTCATAACGAAACTCATTAATGCTTATATTCGTGAAACAAAATAATACAACAAGGTTACTGAGATCAACCAAAGCTCTCTTTAAGTTGTGTCGATGCTGACATGCTTAGGCCACGTAGTTAGGAAAACAACAATATAATATATAAAGACAAAATACAAATCGGAAAAATATTAAACAAATAATGTTTATATTCATATAATCATGCGAACAGAGTCGGATATCTATATTCGATATTATCCATATTTAATATTCTAGTCGATTTCGTACCTTTTGATAGGCTATTTAGATACAAATATGTTTCATACACGGAATGATTCCATCTGTACAATGACGAATAAGCAAATACACCAAAAACATAAATAAGTTCATTCATACCAAAACAAAGACGTAAATAAATAGATACATAACAAGCTGCTAACAAGCTGATATGCATATACATACATACAACACAGGCTTATCAAGATATGCTGTAACAACTTGCAATTCAATAAAATGGGTTAACCCTTTCCCTAGTTTATGCAATCACCTCCATTTGTTTACATAAATACAAACATACAACAAATACATAATGCATGATATACAGGCCTAAACACCTACTGTGAGAAATCGCAATTCACTGAACTGCGTTAACCCGTTCCCTAGTGTTTGCAATCTCTATGGAGTTAATACAGGGTCCATCAGAGTCTGGTATGCAATAGGTTAACGTGAATACACGAATACAAAGGGGATGTTTACAAGTGGACAACATAAGAGTCGACTTAGTGCCTGTTGATAAAATAGTTTAGACACACAAAGACATAGTCTATGCGCAAACTAGTAATGAAATACACGGAATGATTGAAATGCGTACAAATATCCAGGTATGCGATACAAACACACATATATATACATTGTAAGACATCGCAATTCAATTAACTGGGTTAAGCCGTCCCCTAGATTATTCTCCGATCCCTATAATATATAATACTGGTTCCTCCAGAGTCTCGTTTGCAATAGGTTAACTTGAATACTGGTTGACATCGGGGATGCAGATTACGAGTGGTTAATATTATAGTCGACTTAGTGCCTTATGATAAATAATTTAGACAAACAAATACACAGTCTATACGCAAACTCGAAATCAAATACACGGAATTATGGAAATACGTACATGTACAGTGTGTCCCAGATAAAACAAAACCGGATTTCATGGCATAAGATTTCTGTCATAATGAATAATTTCTTCGATGAGATATACATTAATGAAATGCTATGTTTCTCTTCCTTCATTTGATGTACAACTTATGGCACATAATTCACGCATGACTGAATTAGAACAATGGAAATTGGTGTTAACAAAATTCCATTTGCACGCAGAAATTGCAGGTTTAGGTGAGCTTTTAGGGTAGTAAACGTACTTATTTTTGAAAAAGGACAAACACCGCATAACAATTCATATTGTCATCCTTTATATGACACCTCATGATTAAAAAAATAAATGATTTATACCAGAGAACGAGTACAATAAAAGCATGATTGATTTCAGCCCAAATAAGTAACTGTCCTGATCAAGCATGTTTTCCATGTTTTCCCTGATCGCCATGTTTGTGTTAATTCACTCGTGCATCAAGTCCATTGTCAGCTGCTAAGTCCGGAAAGCTGAGCGACTTCTTACTCAACTATCTACTTATTTGGGAAGAAATCGGGCATGTTTTCATTGTACTTGTTCTCTGGCATACATCGTTTATTTTGTGTGCATGAGGTGTCATATAAAAGATAAAATATGAATTTGTATGCAGTATTTGTCCTTTTTAAAAGAAGTACGTTTACTACCCTAAAAACTCACCCCCACAACTCACCCAAACTTGCAATTTCTGCGTGCAAATGGAAACTTGGTAACACCAATTTCTATTGATTTAATTCAGTCAAGCGTGAATTATGTGCCATAAGTTGCACATCAAATTAAAGAAGAGGAACAGAGCTTTCCATACATGTATATCTTATCAAAACAATTACTCATTATCATAATTTCTGCCATGAAATCCGGTTTCGTTTTTTTTCTCGGACACTCTGTATAAATAATAATAAAAATACAAATATAAATATAAATGGCGAGTAGTGTACCATGTGGCAAGATATATTGCAAGAACCAATACAATAATTTTGTATTTCAGTTCAACAAAGCCTTGCAGGATCACAGACCGTATGAGGGGAAACACAATGCAATGTCACGATTAAACATAATGTTTTTTGTGAAAACATTAACGTTGGAAAACAAACAAATCAAACAAATTTTTCAGTCCAGATTGTGCCCCAAAGCGCGCCCCCCCCCCCCCCTATAGAGTTTGTACAAATTTGTTTGTGTTGATTTACTTTAAAAACAAACTATCAGAAAAACTTTTCAATGATTAAACATTTTAGCTCAATGTTTAGGCTTTCATTTGATACCTACATTGTAGCTATACATCTATAGTGTTGACAAAGTTATGAACGTTTTAGAAAAAGAATGCGCTTTGAGAGGCATTTTCCCATAGATTTTGTACGGAGCAGCTTCCTGCGCCACCCTCTTGCTTCAACCATGTCAACCTTCAAATAGCTCTATCTCCACGTTGAAAGGAGGTATAAATGTACAAAATAAACGTAGCACTTTCATAGTTCTTTAAAATGATACCAAATTTGTTAATAAAGGTTTTCTGGTGTGGCAAATAATTAAGACAATGGTAGCACAAAACCCCAAAATGTAACGGCGCCACCCTTTTTTGATGCGAGTTCATGACGCATGACCAACATTCAATCATGTTTGTACATTGCCATAATTTCTTTCCTTGAATAAATATAATGGAAATGTTTAGATGAGGGATATCAAACAAATGTACCATGCCGTTTTTTCGAGGCAGCGTTTTCATTTACGGCCCTTCTGTAATTTCACCAGTACTTGTTTTTCATGAGGGGCTGCGACCCTGAGAAAATAGTTTCAGCTAAAACATCTCAAGGCATGGTTTATTTGTATAATATAGTATGTACAAGTCTAATGGGCATGTGATACTTGTATGACATTCAATACGTAGTTTTACATCTTAATGCAACATAATCGTAACGTATTTACATCGCGACACACTACTGCATGACATGGACTTCATAAACAACTGCACGGTGTTCTCTTCCCGTTACCTGAAGACTTTCGAAGACCATCGTCGAGCTGATGAGATAATGCACTGGCCAGAGCGATGGGAGAGATGCTTCCTATAGCGAGGTGCGTCTGGTATAGGTCACAGTTAGGCTCGGCTCATAGACGTGGGATGAGGAAAGTTCTTCCCAAACCACGCGGAATCTAAGGAATAAGACAATAACATTTATTTGAAACTATTGTTATCAGTGGGCTTTATACTTGGCAAATACTTAGCAAAGAAAGTTGAATCATAATATAGTAGAGTATGCCCTCTGTCATAGGTCCAGGATTTGTCATCTAAATTCAGTCTCCTTCATAACAAAACATACTCAATGTTACTCGTTACTTTATGTTATTTGTCGTCTGCCATTCTGTATCATTAAAATATTTAAGTTGTGATCCTGTACGTATGTTCTGTACTACCGACATTGCTTATTTCCACTATTTCTACTACTGACTCACTTTTACAACACTACACAGTACGCGTGGCGTAGAGTGGGCTGATTATGTGGAGGGGGGGGGGGGGGGGGGGGGGGGGGGGAGGAGGGGTCGCGCCAAAGCCAAATATAGGGAGAGCACAAACGATTTGCTTTTTATTTTATTTATTTATTTTATTTTACCATTGTATGTTTTCAAATAATGAATGAACGCGTGTCTGGTTACACAATATCAGGAAGGCTACGAAGCATGTTTAGCATCAATAACAAACACATACATAATGTAATGTAGATGTGATGATATGCAACCTTGGAAATATATAGTACCAAACATATAGATCTAGTAACACATGATTGCCACAATATACTAATCATACATGTCTCATCGAAAACAACAACAATATGATTATACTACTAGTATTAGTAATACGTCATAGGCTATATGATCAATACGAAAACTTGCATCTAGTTCGAGGAGCAATACATGAACCGCATGTCCGCGTGTGTACATTGTGACATTTCTCGGAAAAAATGGTCCATAATAAATAATGCAGATGTTAAGCTCTTCTAGCACATGATTTGAATTGATATGACATCTCATAAGAACATGTATACAAAAGGATATAATTATAACGAACAATATAAGTTTTAGTTCATCTTTTCATGAATGACGAAATTTACATTTCAACATTTTAGTTTGTTTAACTTGCTTTAATTGTAAGATATTGGGGTTCCGATATAGAACACCAGGTTCCAATAATAATGATATGACAAATGTAATGGTAATAACCTCCCGTCACACTAGATTATTATCTAAAGATAACACTTAATGGTAATCAGATTCCACAAGTAGAGTGTGTCAAGTATTTCAGAGTATATGTCGATAGTAACTTATTATGGGATAATCATGTCAAGCAATTATGCAAAAGTCTCTCATATAAGGTTTTTTTCTTTAAGAAGGTTAGGTAAATCATTCGATACACGACTTTTAAACGTTTTTTATAAAACAACAATATTACCATGTATAGATTATGCTTGTTCCGAATGGGGAAATTGTTCGGTAAAAAATAGAGATTTAATTTATCGTATACAAAAAAGAGCTGCACGAATAGTATCTAAAAAATATAACCCCCTGGAAGTAGAAAGTAGTGAACTGATACGAAATCTTAAATGGCTAAGTTTTGAAATACGTAGAGACTATTTTGTAAATGTACTGATGTATAAATGTATTCATGGTGACGCGCCAGAAAGATTATGTAATGAAACTGAAATGTACTTTGATCGCCACGGCTTTAATACACGAAACGCTAATTTGTTAAACGTTGTAATACCGAAACCCCAAATTGAATTATTCAAACAGTCTTTCAAATATTCTGGAGCAAATACATGGAATGCTTTATCAATTGAACAACAAAATCTTCCTTCACTCAATATGTTTAAAGTTCACTATAAGCGTCGCCTTTTTTGAGGTCAACTTCCCCTGTGCTAGTTATTTGGGATGCAATTAGTCTGTATGTAATGTATTTCTGTACTTCGTAATTTATTGTGCTGCATGCTGTATGTATATATTTTATGTGTTTTGGTATTCTAACACACCTACAGCTGCTCAGGTGGATCTATTTTGGAGTTTTATATATTTGGTAATACTGTATTCAATTATTTTATTGGCAGTATTGAACGTTCCAGTTCCCATTATATATACACGTGTACCACGATACATGGGCTGATCGTCTTGTGGGAGTATGATGGGTGTGTGGTGGGTGTGTCAGGAGGTGTTGATTGTGTGGTGATAGAATGCATTGTGTGAACGATTGTATTGTGTCTCTGTGTGTACGTGTACAGTTTCTATTTCAGTGGGTGCACTATGGTCTGATGTGCTTTGAATGACGTGCTGTATGAGTAAATTCGTTGGAGCGCGATTGTGGCCATGTTTTATGATAGTTTTAAATAAATGTATTTTTATTCTAGTAATTAAATATATGTCCTACCCTAGCAGCTGTGATTTTTGTGATTTCAAATTGGTGATTGATACTGTTTATTTTTATGTCAAAATGTATATGTATGTATTTTTATACACAGGACCATGTTTTAAAACAGTGTATATATACTGACCACATCATCCTGTATAAATATGTTCAATACATAAATAAATAAAATACACAGTGGGTAAAGTTGTATAAGTAATTGATAATAAAATACCACCGTAAAATGACACACCAATGATAGTGGTAAATTATTGTATCTAACACTGAACATAAATACATTGCCAGCGAACGTTCCTGTTTTCTTTTGGTGCCTTGTTATAAAGTATTGCACAGGAATTAATAACACATGACAAATGTAATCAAATCAATCATAACAGATAATAGAGGAATCCAGTATCTGTCATGATGAATACGTTGCGCTCAAATGAACACTCACCCAAACGTACACCTGTATAGCGCCCTGTGGATGATCGAGGTGTCTCAGGTGTGTGATCAGTCTGCCGTTGATTGCTACACCATAGCACGAGATGCTGTAACATGAACCAAAAGTGCGCACTACGTTATCAATAACTGTCTTTATGATTTTTTTAATTTTAACATAAACAAATGGGTTGTCGTTTATCAAATATTTTTTGAAGGATTGTATCTAATAAGTATTCACAGGTATAGCTAAATTAATACAAGATACTTGTTGGTTTATAGGTTCATCACTCATCAGCATAATGTAGGCTATTTGTCCATGAGTTGTTACATGTCAAACGATATCAAATCCAGATTTTCCGTAATGTAGTCTGCGTAATTTACAGCATGATATGCTAACTTAGCATACAACTTCAATATTGATGAATTGTATTGCTTACTTAGGATAGGATTCATAAGTACATATTTCCCCATTTGTTTTCTTAAAAGCAGATGAATGCATACTACAACGCAGTCATGGTATTTGCATATGTAATGTTGTGTAATGATAAGACTGCATGGTTGGAATACGAATGACGTTTATAATAATAATAATTGAGCAGTTGGTTTAGTGCTTAAAATGTAATCGATTCGTTATGCTTGAAAGTAGAACAAATCAATTAAATGTATATCTGATCTTTGTATAAATATGCATGTTATACGCCCTCTACACAATGATACAGAGCATAATCCTTTACTAACACATGTCTATTTTATGTGATGTTTCGTCTTTATTCAAACAGGCTTATCCTGTGAGTGCATTGCTGTATTAGGACCCCCCATCAAATAAATCACATTAATACAGTAACATTGACAACAAATCTCATTCAACACAGCAAGACAACCAAATCGTAAAACGCATCTAAACACACTAGGTACATACAAGCAGTTTCAACAATTATACATGTGAGTTGGAAACACGGTTAGTTATTTTGGTAAGTAATTATTATTTGATTTAAAATAGCTGATTCAAAGTGTGCTTATTAATGTGTGCAATTCGTTGTACACCATTATACTAGTTTGAGTTAGAACTATGTCAAGTTCACATGTTCAAGACACATTGCTTGCATTCCATTGATGGTACATGTACCGATGCGTGGTACGATTCGTACGCTACTTGCCATTTGCATCGTGTAAAGTGTAAACACACACACAATGATTTCTCACATTGATACATTTTCGGTTTGCCAAAATGCACGGTGTATGATATCCAACCTCTGAAACTATAATTTAGTGTATTATGGAATATTATATTTGCTTTCTATCCGTTGTAATTTACGCACTAATTCAATATTGGTATTACTATATTTTGATTGTCTGTCTCAAAGAAAATTATTATCTCTATGGATACGACACAAATGGTTATTATATAATATTGCACGAGAAAACACTTGTGCAAAAGACACCTAAGATAAACATAATTGTTACAATATAGAAGTAAAGTAACTATGCACTCTTTTGAACCCGGGATTGTTTTTGTTATATCTACTCATTATAATGCTTTCTTAAACAATCTCACAAATTACCATCCAAACAACATAAACAATATGAACATAATATTGATATAAACACAGCCTTCATTATCAATATTTGCAAAACAAAACAAAACAGACCGTGAACACTCACTTTATATTCCGCATAGTGATGATAGACCTGCACGCCTCCACCAAGCTGACGAGGCCCTCCTCATCGAAGATCAGCCTAAACAAATTGATCTCCTGCAGCTTGGTGGTCCTGGCTCGCACCGCCTCAATCAGCCTTGACATGCACGCGGCTGATACTGTGCGTTGATCCACGAAGTCGAATGAACCATCCAGAGTGATGTGCGTCACCTCCCCTCCTCCGCCCCGTGTGAGACCGGCCGCTATCTGGTCGATGTCTCGCTCTGCGTCACGGGGCTGGGCAATGAGCGTATTCAAACCAGACAGCCACTCGATCAGACCGCTGTAGCTATCTGATGTGTTACGCTGAGCCTTCAGTTCTCGGACGGACGGGAGGGGAGGCGGGCTGGGAGGGAGAGGGAGGGATGAGTAACTGATGTCAAGACTGGTGAGTGAGGTGAAAGATCGAAGGCATGACCACAACCTCAGTGACAGGGGTTCGTCTAGCTTGGTTTCATAGATAATGATTTTCGTTATCTAAATGGAAATAAAAGGAGGAAAAAAATAATGGTATAACTAATACAAATTGATTCCAAATTAACGCTAAATAGTTTATATTAATGCAATTGTGTATAAGCATGAAAACATGAAATGTATTATAAATGCAAAATAAATTTGCCGAGTTCGTATGACAAGTCTGTATCAGTCAGATGCTGATAAATGTAATTCACAGGGGCATGTACTCCGAATAATTGGTTTGTGAATATAACACGTAATGTGGAAAAGAATAGCAGTATATTACATCTGTAGTGTGTGATATCAACGACAAAAAAGGTGTCCCCCCCCCCCCCCCCCCCCCCCACCGGATACATGTGTGTGTTTTCTCGCACGCTACACCACTGTACATCAATAGTTACCCAGTTTATGGCATTGTTAGCCTCTTGTATGCGTTTTGGGATCCCCGAAAAGCAGGCGAATTCACTGTGCAGTATCAATTACAATATACATGTATTATGCACACTGTGGCGTAGCGTAGATTCTTTACTCCAAGGAGCGCTCATTTGAATGAAATCTGTGTTTGTTTATATTTCTTCAACGTACATTATTGTTGTTGTGTATTTTGTCACCGGATCGTGTCTCCGTGTCTCAGAATTATAAACAAACCCACAATGAGTGCTCACAATCAGTCCGACAACGCAACACCACTTCCCGCAACGAAATGTATGTAGCATTTATTTACTCACAATCTTGGCACACGGCCATTACTTGTTGTTGCTGTTGTTGATATATTTGATTTATAATGTATGTCACTCACTGACTCACCACTGATATCATAATGCTGTCACTAAGTAAAGTATCAATATGATTTGTTGGTGGGAGCGAGGGGTTAGGGGGATTTAAGCTGATAACGAAACAAATAGGGTCTTCAATGTGTTAGATGACCGACATAACGACATATCCATTGGCCTGAAATTATTAAACAATTATTTGGCTTGAGGGTATAATTATACAGTTTTGATCAAACATAATGCAAATAGTATATACAAGTAAATAGGTGAAAAGTAAATAGCCTGTTAACATAACAAAGCCGACGTTAGTACTAGATGGCGTTCTCTAATAGAATAACACATTGGTTTCAACCGTTTTTTAAATTATTTTTAAAATTTGATGCTTTGCTAAAATATTCATTCATTAGACAGATCATCAACAACTGTTAACAAGATAGATTATCGAATAAATCGGATTATATTATCAATACTTTAGCTGTTTCCCAACCGATTTTCATGCAATAAGGTTTGTTTCATCTTTAAAGTCACATGTTCGTTGAAGTATTTCCCCGTGTTCACACACAAAATTTTCAGCCCTTAATCATGACTAAAGAATCAGCAGCTGACTATAGAATCAGCTTCTCATTAAAAATTCATATGGCAAGCCCTTTGTGTAAAAACTAGATAAACTATGTTTTTCTCAGATACACTCAGTTTTTCTCAGATAAACTCAGTTAATCTCCAGATTATCAGAAAACTCAGTTTATCAGTTGATAAACTGAGTTCATCAGTTGATAAACTGAGTTTGTCTGATAATGGGTTTATATGGCAAGCCCTTTGCGTAACAACTAGATAAACCCTGTTTTTCTCAGATAAACTCAGTTTATCACCAGATAGACAGAGTCTATCAACTGATAAACTTTTTTTTCTGATAAAATGTGTTTATCTGGAGATAAACTGAGTTTATCTGAGAAAAACTGAGTTTATCTGAGAAAACAGAGTGTATCTAGTTTTTACACAAAGGGCTTGCCATTAGTCATGATTCTTTAGTCATGATTAAAGGGATGAAAATTTGTTGTTTGTGAACACGCTGTTTCACTTAATTTGTATTACCTCACATATCAATTATTGCTCAAAGCGCACTCTAAACCAGAACTCAACTATACCTTTAAAATACATGATTTGCTGAATCCTTATTGCCTTTTTTCTGCAATCATGACTTTTGGACATACATTGTGTGGGGGGTTTCAAACCCGTAGCTTCGCCTCTGTAGTAACATACATTATTCATTGGTTATAAGTGGATATTTGGCCGGCTAAGATGTTTCATGATAATAATGACGGTGGAAATGTGTTTGTCAACAATGTAGTTGTGTTGCAATTGTCATAATGTTCACAGTATGTCGCCATAAACTAACTCATTGAGTTACGTCATATCAGGATTATGTAAATTCCATCAACAGGTTCAAAAACATATGTTTCATAAAAAAGAATAATTTTAAAACGCATCACCATTGTAACGCATGCGTTCAGAGGTCTGCATGTACGAAGAGTACCTTAGTCTAGAGCGATCGGATCGTCTGGGATTCTATCGTCTCCAAACGTACGCGTGAATATAACTGGCGCACTCACATAATATGTTTGGCGCGTACGGAACCATGAAATAATAATGGTTCTGTCAATTGTGGTAATTAATTGCACTGTTTATGAATAACACAACCCTTTGCAAAATGTCTTGCATCTATTTTAAATCACAAAACGGTACAAAAACATATACTGATGTGTTGTTCTTTTCTTGGTGGTCCCCTTTTATGCTCATGGTGTATTCTCATGATAATCGTGACATTTCCTAATTGAACACAAGTCATATTTAGATATAGATACCAATATTTGGGGGATAAAGACATGACTTCCCCAAAGACAAACCCCAAAAGATGGTAACGTAACGGCCCAATGTTAGCATTGTATTGATGATAAGTGCTTTATCGGAGTTGGTTGTACTCGAACTCAAATGTCACAATTATAAACTAAATATATGTCATAGTCAGATAACTAACTTTTCCTCTAGCATGTCTAGGATGATAGTAATAATGATGTTCTTAAAACAAACTGCACACGTATCCCGGAATATTGTAGTTCACGCGTACATCCTCTTCCCGATAATACACATATTCCGAAGACAAAGTAATCAATAGCAATAATTGCTCTGAGACAACTTCATACACGATAAAAAATAATATCCGCTAATAAAAACAGCAGATATTGATAACTTATTTGTGTCCGTGAAACTTTAGCGGAGCCCACGTTATTTTCCACACGAAGTCGACGTTTGATTGTGTTATGAGGGGTTATACAGTTCCGGGGCTTAAGGCTAAAAACCGATTTTAAAATCAAATTTAGTGTTCAGTGAAACACCAGACAGGGCAAATTAGTTTTAGTAACTAAAACTACAAAGTTTTCATCACGGCTGAATAGTATTAATGTATTGAAGCTTGAATTGTAAAAAAAATCATATCAACGGCTTAATTACAGGGCTGTTTTCATAAAATAAAAAGCGGCCTTTACCACAAAAGGCGCCCTTCACTTATTTCAACCATTTTGTTATAGATAATTTAAATTATATTTTTGGTTAAAATAATTATTCAATAGAGTTATCATCAAATCAATTTTTAGCCACTTTGGCACTCTTTGAAAAATGTAGGGATATTTTCTACTTTTCTTATAAAATTAATATAGGCCCTGCATTTGTTCAAAACAGATTATGTATGGATATGTTAGGCGTCTTGTCATTTAAAAACGCCGCGTCTTTCATGGGCTTTCCTGATAATCCGACTTTGTGTTGAAATCTCGATTAACAAACATGCATTAGAAAGCTGAAACTGAACGCTTCAAGTTTTTTTCAAAATAAAGCCGAAGTATTAAATAGAGCACGATATCCAGGTGATTATATGTGGCGCAGCGGTCCGGCTTTTCCTTAGACTTTCTCAGTTTTACGATCACAAAAGACGGATTATCAAGCTAGGCTCGTACTTTGTCCCAAGCTTGGCGAGCAATATGTGATATCAAAAGACGGATCGATATTGCTTTCCACCGCGCGACTGCGCCTTACAGGCCCCGTGTTCACACACAAAATGTTCAGCCCTTAATCATGACTAAAGAATCAGCAGCTGTTGACTATAGAATCAGCTTCTCATTACAAATTCCTATGGCAAGCCCTTTGTGTAAAAACTATATAAACTATGTTTTTCTCAGATACACTCAGTTAATCTCCAGATAAACACAGTTTATCAGAAAACTCAGTTTATCAGTTGATAAACTGAGTTCATCAGTTGATAAACTGAGTTTGTCTGATAATGTGTTTATATGGCAAGCCCTTTGCGTAACAACTAGATAAACCCTGTTTTTCTCAGATTAACTCAGTTTATCACCAGATAGACAGAGTCTATCAACTGATAAACTGAGTTTTTCTGATAAACTGTGTTTATCTGGAGATAAACTGAGTTTATCTGAGAAAACAGAGTGTATCTAGTTTTTACACAAAGGGCTTGCCATTAGTCATGATTAAAGGGATGAAAATTTGTTGTTTGTGAACACGCTGATAATCACCCAGATATCGTGCTATTCATCTTTTCTTTTGAAAAAAATTGAAGCGTCCAGTTTCAGCTTTATAATGCATTTTAATCGAGATTTCAACACAAAGTCGGATTATCAGGAAAGCCCATGAAAGCCGCGGCGTTTTAAAATGACAAGACGCCTTAGCTTTTTTCCAAACAGATTTCAATCAAACAACATTTTGGATTTACAATTATGTGCTTTATCAAAATGTACTCACGCTATTCGTTACCTCATATTTTTGTTTACGTAAACGCACGCTAAGCCAAACGGTTCTCTCTCTTAAACTATGTCACCCTTCTGTTTAGAAACGCATTGATTCCACTTATAACAATACTTGTATCATGCCCCTGACTTCCTGACTGCATTATGAATCCTAACCAGTATATACGTTACATACGTAACAATATTACGCGATGAGTCATGACTATCCCGTTATTAATTGCATGGCTTATAATTAGAGGAATACATGTAGTATGATTTATTCCTAACATATTAATAATACAAATTGAGTAATTGTCTTGATGTCCTTTTTATATGGGGTACATAAATGAAGCTTGTATTACTTTCTAATTTGATTCACATACGACACATAACCAAGGTTTGATTTTTGTTTAAACAAATAAAACATTCAAATATTATTCTTCATGTTGCTCACGTAGATAATAATCTAACCAAACTATTATTTTAACCTCCTTTATGAGAATTATCACGCGAAAATTATTATCTACAAACTTCACCGCCCAAATATCATCGAATAAATCAGGGGCTCGTATTTATTCTGATCGGAAATATGTATTGATATTCCAACCGTTTCTAAACCGATTTGGATAAAATGAAGTTTATTCTGGCATTAAATGTATATGCTTTTTCAAATTTTACGCTCAGTTTGTTAACAAATTATTTCATGCAGCGCCCTCTATACCAAAACTTAACTGCCACTTTAACGTTATAAGATTTGTCAAAAAATAAGACTTGATTCTTATACAATTATTAGAATAATGTTCTTACCGTGCTGTGTGATTTTGTAATAAAATAAAATAATAATTGAGACCGGCTCTGGCAAATCCAGCAACTTCGCCAGATTTACGATTTTGCGTAAATGGCCTGAAACGGTCAACAATTGACGAAATTAAAATTGTAGTATATTGTTATGCAACTTTTATAGTTTATAATGAGATATGCAAAACTCTGAAATATTATCGGGAAAATGGCTATATCTTAGGATTAAATCAAGTATGACTTGTACTTTGAACTGAGCGTTGAACTTGAACCTAAATTATCACCAATGTTTTAGCAAAATAATAAAAAATAATAAAACAAATCATAACTTTGTAAACTTGTGAGCGATCGGCATAAAAATGGTCTCAAATTAATGAAAAAATAATCCACACAACAACATCGTATTAAAAGTTCAATTTTACATTTTTTGTCAAAGTTGCTTCTTTCGACAGAGCCGGTCACAATTATGTACCTATATTAGTGAAAAGTAACATGATATTGATGCCAGATTTGATCCCCGATCGTTGTGTGAAGCATACAGGTTATATTACTATGAAAGATACAAGCATCTGTATTCGGATACTTTTGATCGCTTTTAGTTTCAATCTTGTATTTGTCCATAATTAGGGTGACCTTTGACAATGTTAAACTATTTTATTCTGCTACCGGATGACAAACAACAATGAACCAGAGTAAACCCAAACCTACAACATGTCCAAGTGAATTTGTTTGAATTTGACAACGTTAGTGCATCACTTGACTGGCTGGATGTAATGTGTGCTTGGAATTATATATTATAAAACATTGTTTATGCAATGACCCCGTTCAATCTATCTATTTTAAAATGCACTACTTGTTATATTTCTCTCTCACGATTAAGAAAAAAGCGGGTTATATTAGTATATTCTCACTTCTTGCTTTATGATCTCTGGTAATCTTTCCAGTCCTCTTATTGTGTTGGAATGGGCTTGTGTAACTCGAAGGCCGGTTTTGGTGAAATATGAATGTAGTATCCCGGCCAATCTTTCCACGTCAGAGGCATGATCTTGGTTGGCAGAAGGTAATTCGCTCAAGAAGTCCAGAAGAAGACGATGGTCATTCCATACAATATATTTGTGTGGCCAGTCCAGCGATATAATGTGTTGCATAATGGGAAGTACAGCTTGACCCGAAGAGCCGACAGCAAATCGCAGTACGTTTTCAACCTGCAGAACTCTCTCTCTACTTCCAAATGAGTTCAGTGCTGCGATTTGATTTTCCTGAGCTAATTTACCGAAATAAATCCCCGCACAATATTCTTGCAATAATTTATGCATGAATTCGATCGAAGATTGTGATAAATCAAGAGTTTCGACTGATTCATTTACTACCGTATTTTTAATCAAAACTCCTAAATCCATCGCGAATTCCATTTCTGCTTGACAGCCTTCAAATTCATTTGTACTAAAAATGATCTTTCGAGAGTCATTGTTCAGGCATCTCAGTGCAACTTTCCCTAGTTCATGCAGTGAATTCTGACAGTCTGCTTCAAAACTTGTTGTATCTAATTGGTTAGATGGAGCTTTTTTATCTAGAGCATGGTGACAAATGTATTTAAACAAGCCCGTCATAACGGTCGTTAGTGTTAATGTCCCCTTAAGTAAACCGGTTTGCCACAAAGTACATAGGACCATGCAAAAGAAAGGGATCCTAATCAAGAATGCGATGTTGCAATGTGTTATATGCTTTTTTAATTCGTCTGCCTTGGACTGATCGGAAGGAAAAAAACGTTTGATGTAGTCATCTGAGTCTTCCGGGGAAAACCCTTCAATCTCCATCACAGCGAAGTTCTTGGGAATATGTTTGTGAATAAATTCTTCCTTTCTATTGGGACGACTTGTGACGAGAACCCGGCACTCCGCTAGATGATTTCCCCGGATCAGCTCAATTAGGCTCGACTTATCAATCAAGATACTACCATTAAACTCGTCATATCCGTCAACTAGAACGAGACACTTGTCTCCATTCACCTCTATCAGACGCTCAATATCATCTGGTGTTACATTGGCATGCTTCTGAAGAGATGTTAGAAGTTGTGTTTTAATAGCTTGTCCAAGTGACGTGTTCTTGTCCATTTGTCTACATTTCAAGGCAAACAAAAGAGATACGTCACAGAGGGGAGAGTCCAGTGCCCCGATAGCCCAACCGTGTGATAGTTTGTCAACTGTCGTGGTTTTACCGTGACCAGCCGGACCAACGAGGAGTATACGGCATGGCAGCTCACCGTTGACCTTTGTTTTGAAGATGCCGTTTATCGAGTCTTGTATGTGTACTTTCTTCGGTTCATCGATACCTCGCGACCCTTTGTCCATAGTGTGCAGTGTTATTGTAGTATGCTGGTCTGCAAAGGTAGTGGCAGCACGCTTGTCCCATGGCTTCAGCTGTATTTTCTTATCCTGGTACTGGTCGATAAGAACTTTCCTGCAGGTCTCAACGTCGAGTCCGCGCTTCGCTCCTCCAGACTTGATTCCTGACACAAAAAGGAAAAAGTCGAAAGGCCCAGTTTATCAAAAAGAATCTACAAACCAGCATGTCTTTGTTGTAGTTCATACTTATTAGTGTTGCGTCCTTACAGAAAGAGTTGCAATAAATTGTGAAGTTTCAAGTTATAACAAGTCAGCCACTATGCATAATTTAACCATTCATATTTGAGCACTTAGTCATATGACCGGACTTGCAATTAAAGGGATAGTTGAGTTTTGGTATAGAGGGCGCTACACAAATCATTTTTTTGTGAGATAAAGAAAAACTGAGTGTCAAATTTGAAAGAGCATACCATTTTAATGACAGAATAAACTTTATTTGATCAAAATCGGTTCAGAAACGGCTGAAATATCCATAAACATGTCCATTTGTAATAAATGTGGGGCCCCACAAGTATTCGATAATTTTGAATCAGCCGTTAAAATTCGTTTTAAATTGTTTCCTCTTTTAAATTTTTTTCAATAACAGGTTTTTAGATAGTTGTTTATTATCTCTCTATCTAATCATTATTTCAACGAATCATCACATGCACACTATTTTATTTAAAATGGTTTTAAAAATGCCCTTTTTAAAGCGCCCTCTTTAGTTTAAACAGCTCTTTTTGAATGATAACAGGCATTAACTTAGTCGTTTATAATTTTTAAATTCCTTTTGAGCACAGTGGAGTTATAACTATTAGTTCAACTCAACTATCCCTTTAATTGAAAATTCACAATCGATAGCGACTCTTTCTGCAACGAGCCCATGGCAATGTATTGCTTGGTTTAATTGTGTTATTTTTCCCCAATGAATGGCGAGGGATTCTATATCAGTAAGATACGCCTCTCTCACATGCCAACAATGGTCAGGGTACAAAAATGGTGATTTATTTCCAGACTTATTGCAGACATTGTATTTTCTTCGATTATACGAGCAATTGTTAAAGCTTGAAAGTGCACGTCAAGTTTGCAAGACTACAGCCTTTTATGTTTCATTTTTAATATATTTATTTGAGCAAAAAAAACAAAATTAAACGTTGCTAGTAAGATTGTAAACAAATAATGAATTTCAATAGTAAGGCTTCGTTGGACTGGATTATATGAACGTTAAGTATTAGACAAGATCAATATATTAACCACATTATCACCGATCAGAGCAATTAGATCCATACCAGTTAAGTATGAATTATATTATTTATATCCTAGTCTAGTATTAGATGTGCAGTTGTTACATGTATTTAGAGACCACGAGATTAGTATTTTAAAACGACAAATCATATTGGACTCGAAAAGGCATTACATTGATGGATATACACACATAACATTGGTGCAACTATGCATTATGTAACTTTGTATAACCCTCGCACCTAGTCATCGAAGATGGCGTTGGCACTCTGCAAATGTACATAATATTTATAATACATGTACCTTGAAGATAAATGGTAGCAAAGCTTTCAGTCAGATTATCCAATCCCGTTCTGGCCAAGATACTCCGAAGTTCCCGTGCCTGCTCAGGTCCAGTGCCATGCTTCGTCTTCCACGCCATGAGAACCTCCGTCGCTGTCTTTGTGGTGTCCTTCAGGTGCTTGTCCAACGCGTTGTTGACCTCCGTGTAGGTAAACCCGAGTGCGACGCCTAGAATTTGAAGCTTGTCATGCGGTACTTGTCTGGCTAGGTTCAGGATGAGCTCGTCTGATAGGCCCTCTGTAGATGCAGTGGTCCTGTGATGAGCGAATAAATACACGTGATAAACAACAAGGGTAAACAACAATTTTAGATCAGCTCCGCCAGGCTAAATGCCACCATGGTGAAAAACAATGCATAGCCCTTGAGGTAAAATTCTGTTTCAAACATATAAATTAAAGTATAATTCCGGGCCCGATTTAGTCATTGGCTCTCGAAATAAGCAGAATAAGACGCATACTTGGTGAAAACAAGATCAAAATATGTCAAGAAACACGTGAGATGTGCTTCTTTAAATGTAAAGTTGAGTTTTGGTATAGAGGACGCTACACACAATAATTGTGTGTGAGATGATGAAAAACCTAGTGTCAAATTTGAAAGAGCATAATATTTTAATGACAGAATAAACCGTATTCAATTAAAAACGGTTCAGAAATGGGTGAAATAGCCATAAACATAACCATTTGTAACAAATATGGGGGCCCAACATTATTTCAAAATTTTGAACCAGCCGTTACAAATATTTTCAAAATACTTTCTCTTTTCAAAAATGTACAACAGATGTTCTTAAATAGTTGTTGATTTTGTCTCTAGCGAATCACTATTACAACAAAACATCACACGCACAATATTTTATTTCAAATGGATGAAACCAATGAGTTTTTAGTGAGTTCCCTATTTAGTTTTAACGGCTCTTTTTGAATTATAACACGCGTTTTACTTAGTCGTTTGTAATGTTGTATTTCTTTTCAGCATGGCGGAGTTATAACTGTTCGTTTGTAACGTAATGGTGCAGGTTTTGGTTTCTACAATAATACCAAAACTCAACTATCCCTTTAACACGTTTTCCGCTAAATACGAGCAACTCGCCATTTTGCCTTTGTTATAATTATACAAAATACACTAATATCGCATTTTTGTTACTACAAATTATTCCGAGCGTATATAATTTATTGAGACTAAAGCTGTTTCTGAACCCATTAGATGTTTATTTGGTCAATAAAAGTGTACGACCTTCCAAATTTGACACTCCACTAACGCGATTTTTCAAATTCCTCTGCAGGGCGTGAAGATGGCGCAACACCCCTCCGTGACTTCACGGACGGGGGGTGGGGGGGGGGATTATAGTCGGACGGGGGAGTGCGGCTGAGACATGGTCCTTTTTCTGTAAATATGTACCCATGTCTAAGGATTTTTTTCGCCGGCGTCGCATGTTCGCTGTGTATTTCCCTCAAATTTTGTGGTTTCTTTTAGCGAGCATAGCGAGCTTGAAAATTTTTGAAATTTCGCATCGGCAAATCCCAAAATCCCGGATACAAGATAGGAAATGGGACACATGTCTAAGGATGTTTTGTATGAACAGGGGACTCATGTGTCTAAGGATCTTTTTTCCCAGCGGCACATCACCGTATACCCAATATACGTGAGTACCCCCCCCCCCCCCCCCTCCCCCTCCCCCCGGGCGTGACTTGTGTATTTAAAATTGTGCGCATCTTTTAAAACCAGATTTGCGGACCTACCGATACGATGTTACGTGACATTTTATATTTGCATGGCAGCCATCAATTGCCAAGAGCCAAGTTCGAATGCAATCAAGGCCCCGCATGTTATGTCCTTCATCAAGGCATTTAAACCAGACTGATCCTCTCTAAAGCCCAGTGCCCATTACGCGATCTGCGCTTGCGATCTAGCCCGAGTTGCTAGCGATCTCGGTTCGGTGTGAATCGCTGCGCACCAGTTCGCCGCGAGTCAGCCCGATCTCATTGCGTACGCGATCTTTTCGTTGCCCACTATGCGATCTCACGGCGACTTCCTATTGTCAATATTTCCACGCATGCGTGCATGGTTGAGAATTACAGCCAGGTATTGTTCGCTCTTGCTTGTCTTGACATCATAACGCGCTTTGCGAGTTATTTTAATAAACCCAGTGCCCACTTTGCGATCTGCGCCTAGCGATCTTGCCCGAATAGGAGCGATCCCCTGAGATCTGTGGTTAAATCGCAAAGTGGGCACCAATGGCCGCACCAGATCGCTGTAACTCGCGTCCGCAGGGGTGGTGTCGGTTACGGTCGCAAGGTTTTGGACATGTTCAAAACATTTCGTTCTTGATCGCATGTCGAGCGGGATCGCACAAAAAAAATCCATTTGGGCAATTGTTCATATTTCCTGATATCAGGAATTCAATCCTTGATATCAGGAATTCTGTTTTCAAATATCAATAATTAAATATCTTGATATCAGGAAATAAATTAATGATATCCAGAGTTCGATTTCTTCATGAATTATATGCTTGGTTAGACTTGCCTTTGGGTAACTTCTGCCGGGTAAACAGGGCAATGAGATCAGGCACCTGTCCCCGGTAGGGCTAGATTATTCACAGAACATGCTGTATTTGATTTCCTTTTATGTTATTTTATGTACATGTACACTCTTCTGGGATAGCATCTTTAGTTGTACCAGATATAATTAATACGCAGTATAGTATGCTGAACCTTTCTTTCTTCTATTTCAATTTCTTACAGCGCATAGAGACATATGTGATATGCGCGTTATAAATACCTTATTATTATTATTATTATTATTATTATTCATAAAAATTATCCAGAGCTCGATTTCTTGATATCCAGAGTTCGATTTCTTGATATCAAGAATTCGATTTCTTGATGCCAGGAGTTTAATTTTTGAAATAAGGAATTGCCATTGGTTAGCAACAGAAAGTGGTTTCTTGATATCAAGAATTCAATGTTCAGTTATTCGAAACTGCTCTACAAAGGTGCCCTGCAAGAATCAAGAATTCTTCTCTTGATATCAAGAAATGAATTGTTGATATCAATTAATGATTTGCTGTTGTTAAGCAATGGTAACTCTTGATATCAAGAAAAGGAAATAAATGTTCAAACGGGTAGCCATGACTTGTCAACAAATTCAGAATCAAACAAGCGTGAATTCCTCGTTGTTGTTTTCCTTGACAATGGGTGGAAATAGGGGCCAAGCTATGACCCCAATGAGGCCAAATTGAAACGAAAGCGTGCACAATGGAATCAGGATGACTCACTGCGAACTGATGTGATTCCAAGGTCGCTAGCCCTATGCGATCTTGTCCGAATAGGAGCGATCCCCTGAGATCTGTGTTAAGTCGCACAGTGGGCACCAATGGCCGCACCAGATCGCACCAGATCGCCGCGAATGCGATCGAGACCAATCTGGTCGCCAGATTTTTGAACATGTCAAAACCCCGGCGACCGCAACAGACACCACCCTTGCGGACGCGAGTTACAGCGATATGGTGCGGCCACTGGTGTCCACTTGGCGACTTAACCACAGATCTCAGAGGATCGCTCATATTCGGGCAAGATCGCTCTAGATCGCTAGTCCGAGATTGGTACATGAGCACTAGGCTTTACAAGGAGTAAATATGTACTTGGTCGGGTTTTTGGTTTTGTTTGGCCTGTATCGTCATAATATGTATTATAGGAGATTGGGTATTGAGCCTAGTGCCCACTTACCGATCTGGGCATAGCGATCTAGAGCGATCTTGCCCGAATAGGAGCGATCCCCTGAGATCTGTGGTTTAGTCGCCAAGTGGGCACTAATGGCCGCACCAGATCGCTGTAACTCGCGTCCGCAAGGGTGGTGTCGGTAGCGTGTCTGGCGACCAGGTCGGTCATTTGTATGTGGTAAGCATATTTAAAACATGGCTATACTATAATGTTACTCTTTGCGTATTCGGAAATGGTAAATAAAGTAAATGATAGACCAATATGCTATACAACACACAAATATTTACTGCATTTCGTGGTAGAGCGTGGTGGGCATATGTTCCACCATGTTCACTCGATCATTACTATCTCTATAATATGTTGCTAACTGATTAGGCAGAGGCTTGTGCTTCCATTCTGCATGATAGATAAAAGGGTAAGTTGGCAAGGTCCCCCCCCCCCCCCCCCTCCCCCACCCCCACTCCCCTTGGGTAATTCCTGCTACCACTGGAGCCCTCTTGTGTGATAATACAGGCGAAATAACTCCATGAATCATTTGCCCAAGCTGGCCCACATTGAAAACCCTTCACTCCTGTCAGGTTAATGTGTAGCCCCTGCGCTTGTCTATATATGCAGGGCTATGAGAGTATGCTAGATTAAACAGTATGACTTACTCGGTAGGAGATGTTATTGCGGCCGTTGCCATGGTGAGTATTGTCCTAGACTTGGTGTGAGCGATAACTTGGTGTAGACTGGAGATAATAAGAAAACAATGTATGCCAATCACAAACAGTTTAAAGTTACACATATAGTGCAGCAATCAAGTATGGTCATGACCAGATCTATTAACTCTGGTGATATGTGCAAATGTTTCTATTTGTGATATGTTATGTCAACTGAGTAATATAATCACATCTCATGTTACATCGATTAATTATATAGACGATTGGAGAGCAAAATTGATAGCCAATATTCAGAAATCCATTCTACTAAACTCAGTACACATTATACCATTCTAGTAAAGATTTGAACAATCCGAACACTTCAATCATAAATAGTTGTTTTTAACGAAATGCAAATGCTGCTCGACACCATTAAAATGCGGTCTAGAGACCAGCTCCAAGTTGAAAG